>JAVTVY010045780.1:0-19876 GCA_036873755.1 Hanleya hanleyi | reverse complement strand
AAAAGAAAGCTAACATAGCATAGAAGATCACGTATATTATTCAATTAATACATGAGAAGTAAACTTATCACCGCCAGTGCATACCATTAGGCCTAAAATAAGATTGCAATTGATCAGTGACCTAAGCCATAGATTGACGATTTCGGGTTCAAATCTTTTGCGATCGTCTCCGAGAATGGAATAGTGTGCTCCAATTCCAATCAAATACTGCCTATTTGGGTGAAAAAAATCAAAACTCCAGTTGAGCATAATTTTTCGTAAATCTTTCACTATTAAGTTGTTTTGTTTTTCAATTGAGATCCCGGTCATTTGTTCAGTATTTCTTTATTCACAAACAAGAGATACAAACTCTCAACTACTTTTCACATATAGGAACTCTAGAAATAAACCTACTGTCTGTCCCAGATAATATATCCCACACGTTTTCGGTGATATTTCGGAGACAATTTATCGTACAACATTGAAAATTCGCACAGTATATAAACTATAAAACATTAATTTTATTCCTGTCTTTCATTAGAACCTGTTGAGAATTGACGAAAATCACCAATACCATGTTATTTTGGGGCCAACATGACTTTGATCTGCCAATGCAGGCATGACTTTATGACGTCAAAAATATAACTCACAAATCTCCCATCTAATTTTTGTTTTTCGCGATTTATGGAGAACCACTGGAAGGATTTTGGTGATACTTTGAAATAAATTTAGTATCTTTTTCTACTGTGTGAAGTTTCAATGCTGTCCGATAAACAATCTCGCCCCAGAACTCCCTTTAGCTGAGTTCCGCCAATACGGAAATAGCCGAACGTGAGATTGGTCCGATAAATTGTCCCAGACATATCGCCGAAAACGTCTGAGATATATTATCCGGGACAGACAGTAGACCTGAAGTCACTGTTTAATAACTGGTGTAAATATGGTAAATATGGATAAGTTTTCCTACTATTCCAAGAAAGGTCCACTAAGCTAACATTTTTGATAAGTTTGACAACTGTAGGTACAAAATAGCCGTTATCATCGATTAACAATATTTCCTATGTTAAAAAGATAGCAAAGGCAACCCAATTAATGAACCAGAGCTCATGTGCTCAGTCACGCATCGATGCAGCCATTCCGCTGCTATCAGGTCAAGATAGTATTGTCTAAGGATTAACTTGAATTATAGTGCAAACCCGAGAAATGATCATTTCAGCTTGTAACGTTTATCAATGTAGTGATCGTCATTGTTATGAGACATTTTGGAATAAATCAAATTTCAGTTGTTACAATGCTATACCACTCAGATGCTCCCAGAGAGTGCCAATTTACCATCAAGTTTCAAAAAAAAATCTTACGCTGCGAGGGGGGATACCCCCCTCTCAGACTCTCCCCCCCTCAAGCCCCCCCAAACCTGATAACTTGTCTACGCCCTTGCTGTCATGTTTTAATAGTAAGTGTGATATTTAATGAATATTGTGACAAACATGTGTTCTTCCTCTAGCAGACGGCCTTATCTAGTAAAAAATCCCTCAAAGTTCATTAGGTACACCTGGGGTACAGTGAATCGGGGCACAGTGGATCGGTATGGCAATTGACTCACTACTCCATGAAATTAGAAAATTTCCATTTTTCATTTTTTGGTATACCCAAGCTGTCTTAAGAACAATTTAGCACAACTTCTTAATAAATTTATGCATTATTGTTTATTTAGAGTTATTTAGAGGCGATTGTTGAGATGATGCGAGTCAGGGCGAATTGTAGTGAGAGTATATGGCTGTAATACCGTGTTTTCTCTTTACAGTCATATCAATGATGTCTGTAATTAAAACTTTCTTTTTAATTTGGAATAAAAGCACATGATTGTGTTATTTACAGCGTATCATGATGCAATTCACTGTGCCCCAGGTAGTGAGCCACTCTACCCCGGTATAGGGGCACAGTGAGTCAATATTTTTGGCATCTTTAGCGGTCATTTCAGAGAAACTGACATGAGTTAACTCCACAAATGTAAGGCAGTTGTACAGCCCAGCAGCATATGTATCATCACCCAAAAATAAGCTAAGATATTGCCAAGACATTAATGTGTAAATTGAGAAAAAAAGATTTCTGATTCACTGTGCCCCGGTCTCCCCTACTTCTCTAGCCTTAAGTGACAGGACATTTCGAGGAATGAACACTGGACATATGCAAACATTCACTTGCAAAAGTTGAGGCAAATTCAGCAGAAAGATGTCGCGATAAATCTTGGACCAGCGAAAATCAATTAAAGCATTTTAGATTCCATTTACACCAGATGTCGTTTTCGTCTGTCAGAATTACTTAAATAGTGTAAGTCATTTATTGGCAGCATGAGGAAACTAGCTTTTGGTGATATATGTTATGTCTGTCTGGATTAGATGTGAAGAATTACTTAGAATATTAAACTCCGAACGTACTGTTGGACGATTACTTTGTGAATAACACTACCAAGTCCAGCCAGCAATAAGCTACATCAATTGTTATATTATACTGACTGAGCAGCAACTCAAACTTAGTCAATTTAAATTAGTGCTTGAATTTATTATAATTTCAAAGGTTTGCGATTATGTTTGACCTTCAGATATTACACATTGTTTGACTAGTATTATGTATTCCGTACCCAATTAGGAACAGAATATTGCAGAGATACTCAGAATAAGGGAATCAATGAAGAAATCGGATGGTGAAATAATGAAAGAGGGCACGCAAATGACGACAGAGAAAAAATATTCAGCAGGTTTGAATCAAGACTTATACCACGATACTATACAGTAAAAATAGCGTCAGTACTGTTTCAGTACATTTCTACCAAAGTACTGAAACAGTACTGAAATATAACTGCACTGAAACAGTACTGATTCAGTACTGAAATCGAACAGTACAGTAACAGTACTGAAATATTACAGTACTGTTTCAGTACTGAAATTATTCAGCACTTTATCAGTACTGTAATATTTCAGTATTGTATCAGTATTGTAAAATTTCAGTACTGAAACAGTACTTAAATATTAAAGTACTGTTTCAGTACTGAAGATTTTCAGCACTTTTTCAGTACTGTTTTATTTCAGTACTATATCAGTACTGTAAAATTTCAGTGCTTTAACAGTACTGAAATCTTAGTAGTGAAACAGTACTGACACAGTGAGGAAATAGTTCAATGCTACATCATAGCGTGTTTCCCATGAGTGTTTTCCGAATGGAATTTGATAGAAACAACGTTGCATCATGGGATATGTTCCAATTTTAGAACATTTGATTGGTCAATTCAAATTTTAAATGGAATCTGTCATATTCATGGTCTGTTTCAAGGAAAATGGAAGAAAATTCAACCAATCCGAGTTCTTGTGAATGTTCATTGCCTCAGAAATCATTCAACTATCATATTTCTAGTCAAGAATAGCAGCATGGTTCAGATGGATTTCATCCCTTCGTTTACAAATGGATAACAAAATAAAATGACCTGAGACATTGTGTTGTTGATCTTTAACCTGTCACAGTAACATCATCGCTCACCCAGAACTTGAAATTTATGAAAGCTAGGGATGTGTGGGATGACCTTCCATCTTTGGGTGACATGTAAGAATGAATCGAGGCCACTTCCTGATGACCTGATGTAACATTATTGTGCACATGTGCAAGATGTGTACACACAAATGCTACACCTTTCCCCTGGGACAGTTTTGAACGGCAATGATCTGATTGGCTAGTGCAAAATGGGTAGTGTACTAGTCTCATCACACTACTGTACGAGTCTAAAAGATTGAAGCAGCCCATATCAACTGTTTCATTTTATACCACTTTATTGTATTCACTGTCCACTGAATTTACATGCTGATATTTGCAAAATCATACATAATTCAATTCATTTGAATGGATGTGTTAAACAATCAATCGGTAAAAGAGTATGTTCCATCACAGTAATACACGACATGGTAGATATATCAACTGCTAATAGAAAGAGATCCAAGTACAACTGATACTAGGAAGAGAACCAAGTACAATGTTTCCAAGATGATTGGAATGATCCGTCCTTGGCAGCCATGATCATGATGAACTGGAGAGCATATATAATTAATGTACAATAACCAGTGATAATGATAGTAATATTTGTTGTGGAGATAAAAATGTCCAAGTTGATCAATGCGCAGTGTTTATGTACTATAGTCTATAGATATCTCAATTGTCTCCCATGATGATTCTTTTCTGAGCAGAGAGGATTGGTCAGCACTGTTGAAGGAGCATGAGGACTTTCATGCTCTGGTTTAATCACATCAGTCTTTCGTTTTTGAAAATAGGTGGATTGCTGTTAATCACACTCCTGAAGTTTGAAAAATGATTTTAAGGAGTGTGATATCACACTCCTCCAGATTACAACTTAGGGAGGCTTACAATTGGCGAGTGCTATTGTTCACACTCCTGAGCTAATTTTCAGGAGTGTGATAGAGTGTGATCACACTCACACTCCTCAAAAACGAATGACTGTCACATTGCCTGGTATTACTATCTGAAAGACAAAAGAAATTATGAAACTGTTATGCTAGTAACATAAGACCAGTTCGGCTTTATTTATGTTACATAAATTGGTTCTTTCAAAAATACTGATGATGAAATGCTGAAAAAAATGAGTCTAGGAGCACAATAAATTATTACATATATGCAAAATGTTTAGGTTTTTTTACCACCCCCCTTTCCCAACCTCCCCCTACAACTAAAAATCTAAACTTTGTTTTAGCCACTCCCTCCCCTTCTGTACATAACACTTCAATGCCCCCTCATTGGGAGTTTATACTCATGTTTAACATAGAATATATTTCCAGTCAACTTCCAGAAAGACTCGGAAACAAATAAAAGAAATCCTGCAGGACAATGTATAATATGTCAGAAGTAGTGGGAAAATGAGTACTTTGAGTCGCAGGAGCAGGGAAGAGGTTTAGATAGGAGGGAGATTTAAAGGAGGAAGAGGCGGGTCAAAGGAGGTCGAGGAACAGACTCGGTCAGATGAGAAGGAGAGAAGGTTAGGGCCAGAGGAGAAGGAAAGGGCAGCATCAGAGGTGTAGGAAAGAGCAGGTTCAGAGGAGGATAGGGTAGGGTCAGACGAGGCGGAAAGGGCAGGGTAAGGCCAAAAAGAAATACATGTCTGTTTTTGGTTACCCGACTGAGTCTAAATAAATTGTGCGGGTCTAAAAAATTTCAACAAATTCCTACGAAATCATGACCAAGACCCCATTTTATGGCGATAAAAACAACATGAATTCCAGGCAAGCACCTGAAAGGTGCATGGACCTCTCAACCCGATTTTTTAGTCAAGTAGGATAAGGTTTGTGTGATTTATGTACGATACTATATATAATAAACTTCGCATAAAATGTTTTAACGTGAGCTGTGTGCTGGGATTACAGCATGCATGAAAGTGTAGCTTTATCAGTGGCAAGGGAAGATAATGCAAATGCACAAGTGGGATAACAGGTTATTGACATTGACACATTGATTGATATATAGGCCAACCCTTATCATTTTTGGGGGGAGGGAGAGAGCTCGAGGTATGAAAACTGATTCGAAATTGAGCCCGGCTAAAAGTCGGCTCTCCTAATCTTATGTGTTTGTCATTTTCTTCTTTATTCTTCCGCTTCCGATCACTTTTTGTTTCCATCGGATAACTTTTAAATGACTTTGTCAATCAACTTCAAATTTATGGTGGACATTGATCCTGCCTAGGATCAGACACCTATTGTTTTTCAGCGGATGTGCGAAACTGGGAACTGGGTTTTTATCGACAAATCTTGTTATATGCAAATTTAACTTTTGTTCAATCTTTTTCGTCGGACAGCTTCTGAATGCCTTCGTCAATCAACTTCAATTTGTTGTTCCTATTGCTTCTGTCTAGGGGAAGACACCTATTGCTTTTAAGCTCTGTTCGAGACTGGATATTTGTGTTTCATCTACATTTTCTGTTATATACAAATTTTCTATCTGGACCGTGCATACATGGTGAGTGGCTGTCTCTGTTTGGGTACCGATTCCATATTCTTATTTGCATAGATAGCACATCAGTGATTGGTTCATAGTTATGACTGTCAAAATAGTCTGAAGCCATTTGCAACTGAAGTAACTATGTACATACATGTTTGACCCTAGGGATCAAATATTTGACCCGAAAGATCAACTAGATACATATAGAAATGCTGAAGAAATTGACCTGCTCTGCATCTGGTTCAGACAGTACAAGAGTTCTTACACCACAAGAAGAGTCCTGAAGCTTTCTTCTTTATAGCGTTCATTTTTTCTGTGTTTTTGATGTTCATGTACAGTTTCAAGGTTAACTGCAAAGGTTTTTCGATTTGCAATACATGTATCTTCTTCGTAAGTTGCGATGCTGTTGAAAAAATCATCTGACGAGTTATTTTGAATTTGAGGAGGGTAGTTTGCTCTAAATTTGCAAGTATAAATCTGCTGTTCGAAATCAAAACGAAACATGAGGCAGCACCTAAAAGGTGCAACAACCCCTCAGCCAGACAGTTTTAGTCAGTGTATATTGGTAAACAATGAATGGAAAATGCATATATGAAAAGATTTGGTTGAATGCAGAAGATGCTTGTGAAAGATTAAAATGTGATAAATTAAGTGTTTGATGTTGGATGAACTGGAGAACTATAATAAATAGTTTGACATATTACGTGCGAAAAATATGGCGGAAGAACAAAAATATTCTGAACAAAAACAAAAGGCTTCAAGCCATTCTTGCTTTGAACCCTAATAATAATCTGAACAATAAGTCTTCCGATTTCCAGTGGGAGCCAAGTAATATACAGTTTTTGATAGGAATACGAAGCTGTGCATCTAAAACCCCTCGGCTCTGGGTGCCAGCCATTCACAATCTATTCAATTTGAACCATACATGCACTACTTTGAAAATATCAGGAAAATCAAGCCGTCAAGTGACAAATTCACAGATTATCAAAAAAAAACTTGCAATCAAAAATGGCCACAAAGTTCTCCATCCAATAAGAGAAACCGGCAGTCATTATTTGTCTCTTGATGTATCTATGACGTATACCAAGCAAACAGAACACTTGAACAGTATCAAAGGATATACAGATCATCAATGATTTTACATGAATTGAAAATGGCTGCTAAGGCTTCCATCCAATCAGAGAAAACGGTTCGGTCATTCATTTTTAGTCTTTTGATGTACTGATGGTGTATACAAAGACTTGCATCAAACACTTCAACAGTACCAGAAATTAAAGATGGCAATGCAGTTTTCCACCTAATCAGATAAATTGGTTGTCATTAATTGTAAGTTTCTTGATGTAGCGATGATTTGTAGTTTCATATGAAGCACTAAGGGAGTTTCTTGAAGTTGGGGGATACCAGGAACTGGCATAAGGCATTCCAAACAGGGTTAGCATGGTGCGCCGTGTTGGAACTCCTGGGAACTCCATGCCATACAGTTGGAACTCGGCAGACAAAGGATGGATTATGCCATACCATGCAGCAGCATGTGGATAACTACATAGCTGAAACTCTAATCCATCCAGATCAGAACACCAAACTGGGTAGGTGTATCCCATCTAAATAACCGGCATATGCCATTTCTACTAGGGAACTCAGTTCCTAATTTCAAGACTTCCGCCCAATCAGAGAAACCATTTCTGTCATTCATCGTAAGTCTCTTGATGCAATGATGATGTATATCAAATTTTACATCGAGCACAAGAACGGTATCAGAGAGAGAGATCATTAATGAAATTGCATAAATTAAAGATGACTGCCTATCCTTTCCGTCATTCAGAGGAACCGATGTGGTTATTCATTGAAAGTATCTTGATACATCGATGCTGTATACCAAGTTTCGTATAGAACACTTCAATGGTATCAGAAAAATACAGCATTAAAGATTTTGCAAAAATTAAAGATGGCCGCCAAGGCTTTCACCCAATCAGGGAAACTGGTTTGGTCATTGCTTTAAAGTTTCTTGCTGTATTGATAATCTATACCAAGCTTTACAATGAACAGTGAAATGGTTCCCGAGATACACAAGATTCATGGTTTCGCATAAATTAAAGATGGCCGCCAAAGTTTCCACCCAATCGGGTCCAGATTCAATAGGGTTCTGGGTCACGAGCATATGAATGCGCACGGCAAGTTTGGTGTACCTAGGGTAAGTCATTCTAAAGATATCTTGGTAACAAGAAAGCTGATGGTTTCGCATAAATTAAAGATGGCCGCCAAAGTTTCCAACCAATCGGGTCCAGATTCAATAGGCTAGTGGTTGACCACCCAACAATCCTGCATACCAATTTAAATTCTCTAGTCTAGAAGCAACGGTTTGGCTTCTAGACCGGTCACAAGAATTGTTGACAAATTTTGCGTGACGTTGCCATGGAAACAGCAAAATTCATCGCAAATTTCCCAAATTCGATAGGCTTGTGGCTGACCACCCAACAAACCTGTATACCAAATGTGAAGTCTCTAGAAGAAACGGTTGGGCTTCTAGACTGGTCACAAGAATTGTTGACGACTGACGACCAGACAACCGAACGACCGGACGACCCAACCTGTAACCATCTTGGTCATCTATATGCGGTAAGACTGACCCTGGGATCGTGTGTATCCATTTCAGACTACTTTCGGCAACTGCTAGGGGGAATTTCCAGAAATCAATACCACGTGACTTCGTCAGCCAATCAGCTAAAGTCTACCGACGTAACCCCAACATAACCCGCCATTTTCGAGTCATGTGATGATCTACTTGTTCAAAATTACAGATCTACCACACCTCTTGGATGATACGAAAGTTATTCATACCTGTATATTTTGTAAGCCCAGGCAATATCTGTTTCCGGGGTATGTATAAAAACCTGTAATTTGTGAGCGATTTCGAGTCTGTTCTCCGCCGGATGAAGGCCGAACAGAATCCGGTAAAACACCGGATATCGCTCCGCGATAATGGAGACACACGATTCGCAAGCCATCTTCTGGATGGCGAAGTGTACGCAAATGCCAGACGGACAACCGGACGTACTTGCCGACGACAAGACCCCACAGCCTAATACGCTGAGGGGTAAAAAACTCCATAAAATGTATGAAAATGTGTCAAATTCGACCCACAACCCAGAGAAAACTTATAAAATTATTTTCTTGTTTATGCATGTTAAATTGTTTCCCATCCAACAGACATTTCAAAATGGTGACAAAAACAGGGGGTCGACTTACTCGTTTTTTTGAACAATTTTATCGCCATGAAGGAATCATAATTTTCGCTCACCGAAAAAGTGTGGATTCTGGCCTGCCAGATTCCGGACATGATGAACTCTGAGTGGCGCGTAGGTGCGATCAACAAGCAATTGTTATATCCTCATTGGAGAAATGGTTACGTCCAGCAGGGTGACACTATATGTGCCATTTTCATGAAAATGGCCCATATATATCAGTTACATGTGGTAGAAAGAGAAGGAGAATCCCATGCTGTCAAAAATGAGCGAGCGTCCTTATTATGAAATTATGGAGTGGCCACTTTGTGTGAAACCGTGGCAAGCATGGACTGCACCCTAAGTGTAATTTATTTCAGAAAACGGCAAATTTCACTTTGCCAATATTCTTTAAAATTTTCATGAAATATTTATGTTGATTCATAGTTGGGAATTATCGCCATTTAGGTTACTCCTCAAGACCCTATCCATATCTGTTTATGGGCCTTCTTATGGTAAGTTTATAAAATCCAGTGGTGGTCAAATCATAATAAATAATCATAATTTCCCGGTATTCAGAAATGGTTTCTTCCCATTCTACTTCCGAAATATTCATGGAATGTTGCAAGCGTTTTCCCTGATCTTCACAAATCTACACATTAGGCCTATATATTACATACCAATATAATATTTGTGTTGACCACATCACCGCAGCAGAATTGACTGCATCACTGCAGAGGAATACATTGTATATCCAATCACATGACCCAGAGAGGCCACTAGGCATCAAGATGATCTTTTACCACTGCTTGCATTTTACTACTGCTTACCACATTCATAGTATTTGCCACTTCCAGTTCCAGTGTGCAGAGTAGATGTATCTACCTCCCCATTCATTAATTGGCATCTGGCAGTATCCCTAACCTGATTAAATTAAAATTTAAGGGTATAAAATTGGTTATTTGCCATTTTACATGTATGTGAAAAGGGCTTGTAGACAGAGATAAACTGAACAATACTTTTCTGTTCCACAATAATTCAGGAGTTATTGTTTTGTCCAGTCAAACTCACAACCAAGACTGGCTGGTAGCATATATATGAAAACAACATTTTGCTAAATATTATACCAGCTAAACCAAACATTTTTATTTATATATTTTAATTCTGTCAAACTACATTGCAAAGATCATGTATTATCCATAATTTATTTCTTCAATAGAATTATATAAGAATGGAGAGATGTCAATTTTCATGATAATTAAAGACGACAGGCACTCCTGGTCAATTAGAATTTGACAATTACCACTCAAAGGTGAAAAAATACAAAGGTTTTGAATGATAGAAATACCAGAATATCTACTTCACTTTGATTAATTTGAATTATCTTGTCTGCTAGAATCTTTTTAAAAGTTGGTACCCCTAGCCCAGCTGAATTCAGATTTGCAAAACGTCATCGCTTATCTTTCATTGATTGTGACGTCGTGTCAGACCAGCCGGCCGGAGACTGAACATTACAAGCATTGATGACCGGCCAGTTGGTCTGATGTGACGCCACAAACCAGCATCAAACAAGGGTAGATAAGCTATGTAGATTTCATTTCTGAAATCAACCGGGCTTGAGCAACTTCGAAGCACTTTTCAAAAGCTACCAGGAGACAAAATACTTCAAATAAAACAAAATGAAGTAGTTAAGTTAATATTTCCATCATTAAATGTGCCATGCAGAATATAAAAAGGAAAATATGAAAACCTTTGCATTTCACCTTTAATAACATGGTTTTAAAGGAACAAGTAAATTACTGGCAAGGTAGAAATAAAAGTATCTCCATAAAGTTTCTCCTTACATTGAACTGAAAAAATGTGATAGCCGGCCCACTCTCTCTAAGATTTAAAATTCAATATTATAATATTATCTCAATAGACTTGTACAACAAATACAAGTACATGAATTCTCTGATTTTCAAGCAATCATCTTAACATTTCAAAATCTAATCCGCATTTGCATCTTTGTTTTATAGGCCAAAAACTATAGTATGTTAACTTTCCTGTTACCCTACCTAGCTGCCATCCAAAGTATTTTATGGGAGTTTTAGTAACATGAAACAACAGGAAAATTGATCATTCCTGTTCATGTGTCTCTTAAAGTCAATAAAACAAATTTGTAACAAGAGCCCAAGGGGCTAAAATATACGCCCGCATATCTGGAATTACATTGGTCCAAATTTCAAGGTCCAATTGGTAGCTAGCAATCCAGAGAAAGGTCTTCAGTGTTGTGCTTAACTGAGAATGTAACATATATCACATCTTATATTGAATGATAAACTAAAATGAGCTTAACTCTTGGTAACTAGGTGACCTTGGAGCAAGAGCCGAGAGCTCGCATATCCCACACTGAAATCGACAATAGTCAAACACAAGAAAATAGTTTTCCTGCAAATGGATTTCTTTCAGACGAAAAAATTGTTCATGAAGGAAGAAGAAAGTGATGAAGTAAACCTTTGTTTTTGAATCAATATTAAAACAGATGTGAAGGTCATAAAGGACCCCTCCCCCTGATAAATTAGTAAATGTATGGTTTTTATTTCACAACAGTTTAACTAAATGTAGCTGTCTCAAACACAGCAGGCAACTCCACAGGACAAATGCCATATACATGTAGGGGAGAGAATTCTGAACCTAACACATATAGTTAGCTAAACTTGATTCAGTTTTGGGGGGGTCTGTGACCTTGATCTTTGACAAATTGATGTATGGCTTCTCTTGCCATGCGAGTAAGGTATATGGTACTCAAAGTTTGGAACCAATCCATACCTTGAAACTAGAGATATCGCATGGAAAACTAATGTTAACAGACGAATGGACAGAACCCAACATCGCATTACATGACCTCGTCTTCGTCAGGCACATGAAAATGTGACTTTTAATGATTTCCTGATTTTGGGGTCACAATGACCTTTGACCTTGACCTAAATTTTTGTTTTGTAACAGTATGTTTTGATAACAGTTTGTGTATTCCATATTAACTCTGGAAGTTCAGATTCATTCATTGGTGTTAGGCAAGTTTCGACAACTGTTGCTGCTTCAAGACAAGAGCCACTGCCTGTTGTGGTTAAATTGTGCCTCCCTTGTCATTTCAGATATATATAATCTTTTTTGTTTATTTAAAGGTAAGTGTCCATACTGCTAATTGAGCTGTCCTACTGTTAATTGATATATGTCAATGTTAAATGAACAGGATAACTCGCATGCCAGACATTGGAGTATTACTTGAACAATTGTTAAAATAGTATAATTTGTGATTGTTAGGAATTTCTATCTGTGGAACTCGCTATATAAAACTCTAATAGATATAAATATTGTACAGGATGAAAATAAGTCTCTTAACTTTTAGAGTTCATCTTGGCATGCGACTATGCAGCACCAATGCAGCCAATATATGTAAGATAGGTAACCCTTGTTCATGTACATCATGTACCTGTAGATTGCTACTATACATTTAGTTTCTGTAATAACTAGAAGTGCTATATAATTGTGTCTATATTGGAATTAATTAAAGTCAAAGTTAGTTAACTAGATTATGGTAAATAAAGCTAGGTTGTGTATATACATATTATATACATCTGATAATCAGAGATCAGCCTGGTTATAAAATCTCTCTCACAATACAGTGATCGAAATTTAAAAAAATCCAGTAGAGTGATTAACAGCTCTCTCGAATTTTACAAACAAGAGAGACTGTTGTGACATTTAAATATTTCCAATTTAACACACTTAAAAAAACTGCTGCAGCAAAGTTACTTTTGCTATTTTGCTACGGCATTGGCCTCAACATTGCTGATCCTGTGGCTAATTGAGGGGATGAAGTAGGTGATCACAAGAACTGACATTCAGTAAATTTCAAGGAAAATAGGGGGCTTTTGTTCATAGTAGAGGATGCCTACCATATTATGCGTTATATTGTATTCCGACATAGACTTAGAAATAGATACAGAATTTGGCAGGGAAATGACCTTATCCACCCGAAGAAGCCAGACCGGAAAAAGGTCAAGTAAGATATATGAAATTTAACCACTTGTCGTTCTGTTGGAGATGAATTTAATATTTTCTTATTATACAACCGGAGTTTTGGGAGTGTGGTTGGCAACCGCATCGGCTTGCGTGTCCATGCACCCTTCTCCTGTTCTTCACGACCTCGTCCAACCCCCCTCCCTCCCCGGCAATCAATTAGCAATGATTTAGTCAATGTGACTCGAGTGTGAAAATTCAGGTTACTTTCATAAACATGACCAAATCTCTGCCAGGTTAAATCTGACGGATTAAGCTCGGATGTCTGAAAAATGAAATCAGGGAGTAACAAATCACTCATGGTAGTAGTTTCTGAGAGGACATGTGGAAAATAAAACATTTAAAGAAGATGAGAAATTAAATTTCCTGAAGAATGCAGGAAAATAATCTGAAACTGATGAGACCCAACCATTCACAGAGACTCGATAACAATACAATACAATATGTTTATTGCACGACTCGTAAAATGGTACAAGTATGGCAAACAAAACAATATAATTACTATGGTACTTTAGCAACGTAGTAATTATTAGTTAGTATGGTTTGAACCAACAGTGTGGGTTAGTAGTAATTCTAGGACATAACATAGAAGTTGCTAGTGTGTTGATGTATAAACTCTAATTAAGAAGTGTCCAGCCGGTTTTTTGATGGAGGGTTAAGGTTGAGCCGTGACTGGTACATTTGGTGTACCAGTCTTCCTATTTTTGAAGCATTGTCTCTGTGGGGATTTAGTATAGATTTAACTTTTATAATTTCCGGATGGGGTGGGAGTCGGTTACTGTGGATAATTTGGTTTATATAATCTCTGTGTTTGTTATGTCGAGGACAGTATAGCAAGAAGTGTACTTCATCGTCTACTACATTTTGGGTACAGTAGCGACAGATTCGGTCACATCTTGGGGTGTTTTTATACCTACCGGTCTCTATTTCGAGTTTGTGACAGCTGATTCGTAGTTTTGTTATTGTTCGTCTATGATCCGGGTTTTGTATATTTTCTAGGTAATCCTGCAATTTGTATTCTTCATATATGCTTGAGAGGAGAGTCAGTTTACCAGATTGGGTGTGCTCTTGAACTTTTTGGAGGAAATAGTTTTTGTAGTCTTGCTCCAGCTGCAATTTTATTTGATTGTAGTACCTATTCTTCTGAAACTTAGTCATGTTTTTTATATCACCAGTTGCCAAGTTCGCCGCATTCTTGAACTTGCCAACTGTTGTTTTCCAGTTCTGGTTACCAGAGGCATAAGCATCTTTAAGAAGTTTATTTTGTGTGTTTTGGAGTCGGTCGTCGTATTTCAGAGTAGCCATGAGGATGTCGAAGTGAAGGGGAAAAAGTCCAAGTTCTGCTCGGCATGCAAGGGAATGTGCCCGACGAGAAGTTCCGAGGGCCATTTTACAAAATTTTAGTTGAATTTGTTCTGAATGTGTTTTATTTAGTTTTTCAATGCTAATCCAGAAATTTTGTGTGTTCTTGAGCAGTTTTTTCTCTAATCCCCATATTTCACAGTTATATAATAGAATAGGCTTAATTAAGGTCTGGAAGAGTTTAACTTGGATGTTTATTGGGAGTTCACTATTATTAGATACTTTCCGTATTTTATATAATGCCTTCTGAGCTCTTTGCTTCAAGTCAAGTGCAGTGTCTATGAACTGGCCTTTGTCACAAGCATACTTTATGACGATATCACCCCCCCCCCCCAAATAACAATAAAAGAACAACAACTATTAACTATGTGATCAGAGAAACTCTTAAAATGTCCTTCTGATGGGAATGGGATTTTAACCCGATAAGCCTACCTGGTTACATTTGGGATTATTTGTCCTTGGCCTGGTGTCACTGGTAGTCTTATGCAAATGTTGAACCCGCAGACCTGTTTTTCATTATGGTGTTGTTGCCTGGTTCATTGAATTCGCCCTGGACTGGAGCTCAACTCGCATCCAGTCTCATGCACTAATCCTTATTGATCTGGAAATCCTGAAGCTTCATATCTGACAGAATCAGGCCTGATTTTTAGCATTGAACACCTCACTGTCATGACAACATATACGTTTTTCGCTGTTTCACGAGTCCAAGCTGTATCGTCTGCTTACCCACAACGCCCCCTATTGGCATTGGGAGTTGTCCACCCGCTGATCTGTGTAATTGATGTCGAGTTGACTATAACATTGAATTGAATTGAATTGGTTGGAATGGGAGACGTCCCTCGTCCCAAATGGGTATTATCATATCAGTGACAATGGTGTTTCCACAGTGTCAGTGATGCATACTGTAAGAATACTGAAATATTACAGTACTGAAACAGTACTGAAATCGCACAGTACTGAAAAACTACTGAAACATTACAGTACTGTTTCAGTACCGAAACAGTACTGAACTCGTACAGTACTGAAAAAGTACAGAAACATTACAGTACTGTTTCAGTAATGAAACAGTACTGTTATATCTCAGTACTGTTACAGTGCTGTTATATATCAGTACTACTGTTTCTGTACTGTTTCAGTACTGAATTGCTACTGCTATATAACAGTAGGCTACTGTTTCAGTACTGTTATATCTCAGTACTGTTTCAGTACTTTGGTAGAAATGTACTGAAACAGTGCTGGCGCTATTTTTGCTGTGTACATGTGTAAACACTCTTTAATTTGTTTCTTCGAAGTTCACAGATTTCTTTCAAGGTATCTTCACTTCTTGCGCAGCATTATGTCTTACGATACTTCGTTCAATATATTGATTCTGCATGATTCCTGCTTCCTTTCTGAGCAAACTGATACATTATTGGAAGATATTGGGGAGAAATTTATAAGTCAGATCATTTCTCGGTTACGTCTAGTGATGTACGGCTGATCGCAAATGCCCAGTAGGCCTACATAGTGCTGGTGTGGCAATAATTGTTAAACCGTCAATTAGCAATGGACTCTCTTCGAATGAGGACCTCTTCTCCAAAATTGCCTACGGGTACTGGAGATAAGATTTTCATGTTGTTACATTGCTAGAGTGTGGATGCATGATAATTGTGGCTCAATATAATGGACATCCCTTCGAGTACAGTTATATAGAATATCCATTTTCTCATTTTAGCGCGGCAGAGAGAAAAGAAAGACAAAGAATTACACGATGATCTAGTAAAGCGGATTGAAAACCAGACGAAAAAGATGGATCAGGAGAGTCTATCCAAACATGAAAAGGAACTAGAGAAGAAATTCAGAAAAAAGCAATATATGTATGATGGAGAGTTAACAGAATTGCTCAAAACAGTAGAAATATGATTCACATTTGTGAGCACACGCACGTGTCACATGTTTTTCTAACCTAGCATTAGATACATGTGTGCAGCCACATACGTGACACGTGACACGTGTGTGTTACAGGCGTGAGGGCATATGTATGTTTCTTATACGTTAGGCACATGCGTAATACACCTGTTTCACATATGTATTACATGTGTGACACACGTGTGAGGCCTGGTGTATGTGTTTTATATCTTAATCACATGCGTGATACACATGTTGCACACATACAACACACCCATTTCACATAACTTAATCTCATGTGTATCGTACGATTTTTCAGTTGCTCGTGCAAGCTAGATTATAATTACATTTGAATCAATTTGTCTTGAATATAAGATGAAAAAAGCAAAAGCATCAAACTTCACCAAACCAGCTGATTAACCTCGTCTTGGGAATGTAGAAGTTATAATATATATGTATATATATATGAAATTTATCATTATTTAACTGGTCTTGATTAATATTTTCTGTTATTGTTGGACTTGTGAACACATGAGAGACAGAATGAATTAATGAAACAATAAAATGTTTTGCAGACACTGTCAAGATAAATTTGACAGTTGGTATTTCGAGCAATATTTTGGTGTTCTAAAAGCCGCAAAGTAAGGTTCTGTGCACAAGCAAGTTGGCACCAACCAGTACCACTCATTAACTGATTGGTTACTGATTGGTGGGTAACTGATTTGTACTGGTAGAAATGGTCCCCTTGCCGTACCGTTCAGTTCCCCACCAATCAGTAACCAATCAGTTACTGAGTGGTACTGGTCACTTACCAATTGTTTACCAACTTGGTGGGTACAAAACATACTATTCATCCAGGTTCCGTACTGTTACCAATCAGTAACTTGAGGGGTGTCAGCTGATTACCAAGAGGTACCCATCAGTAAATGTTCCTTCAGGTACTGTGCAGTTTCCAATCAGTAACTGGTGGGTATCAACTTGTTACCAATTGGTACCCATCAGTTATCAACCCTGTATTCTTATAGGTATTATGCAGTTATCAATCAGTAACTGGAGGATGTCAACTTGTTACCAAGTGGTAACCCTCAGTTACCAGCTGTAATGTTCTTATGCATACTGTGCAATTACCAATCAGTAACTGGTGGGTACCAACTTGTTAAATAGTGGTACCCATCAGTTACCAACCCTAATATTCTTATACGTACTTAGCAGTTACCAACCGGTAACTGATGGGTATCAACTTGTTACCTAGTGGTACCCATCAGTTACCAACCATAAAATTCTTATACGTACTGAGCAGTTTACCAACCAGTAGCTGGTGGGTACCAACTTGTTAACAAGTGGTACCCATCAGTTACCAACCCTAATATTCTTATACGTACTGAGCAGTTACCAACCAGTAACTGGTGGGTACCAACTTGTTACCTAGTGATACCCATCAGTTACCAACTCTAATATGCTTTTAGGTTCCATACAGATTGATATATCTCTGAATGGAAATTACATTACATTTAAAAGTGAAAGTCACCGTCTCCCTCACCGACTGTGATTATACAGTACTTGTGTAACCCTTACATTGCCACCGTCTCCCTCATAGACTGTGGTTATACAGTACTTGTGTAACCCTTATATTGCCACCGCGTCCCCCATAGACTGTGATTATACAGTACTTGTGCAACCCTTACATTGCCTCCGCCTCCTCCATAGACTGTGATTATACAGTACTTGTGTAACCCTTACATTGTCACCGCCTCCTCCATAGACTGTGATTATACAGTACTTGTGTAACCCTTACATTGCCACCGTCTCCCTCATAGACTGTGATTATACAGTACTTGTGTAACCCTTACATTGCCACCGCCTCCTCCATAAACTGTGATTATACAGTACTTGCGTAACCCTTACATTGTCACCGCCTCCTCCATAGACTGTGATTATTCAGTACTTGTGTAACCCTTACATTGCCACCGTCTCCCTCATAGACTGTGATTATACAGTACTTGTGTAACCCTTACATTGCCACCGCCTCCTCTATAGACTGTGATTACACAGTACTTGTGTATCCCTTACATTGTCACCGCCTCTCCCTAGACTGTGATTTTACAGTACTTGTGTAACCCTTACATTGCCACCGCCTCCTCCATAGACTGTGACTATACAGTACTTGTGTAACCCTTACATTGCCACCGCCTCCTCTATAGACTGTGATTACACAGTACTAGTGTAACCCTTAAATTGCCACCGCCTCCCCATAGACTGTGATTATACAGTACTTGTGTAACCCTTACATTGTCACCGCCTCCCCATAGACTGTGATTATACAGTACTTGTGTAACCCTTACATTGCCACCGCCTCCTCCATAGACTGTGAATACACAGTACTTGTGTAACCCTTACATTGTCACCGCCTCCCCCTAGACTGTGATTATACAGTACTTGTGTTACCCTTACACTGCCACCGCCTCCTCCATAGACTGTGATTATACAGTACTTGTGTAACCCTTACATTGCCACCGCCTCCTCCATAGACTGTGATTATACAGTACTTGTGTAACCCTTACATTGCCACCGCCTCCTCCATAGACTGTGATTACACAGTACTTGCGTAACCCTTACATTGCCACCGTCTCCTCCATAGACTGTGATTTATTCAGTACTTGTGTAACCCTTACATTGCCACCGTCTCCCTCATAGACTGTGATTATACAGTACTTGTGTAACCCTTACATTGCCACCGCCTCCTCTATAGACTGTGATTACACAGTACTTGTGTATCCCTTACATCGTCACCGCCTCCCCCTAGACTGTGATTTTACAGTACTTGTGTAACCCTTACATTGCCACCGCCTCCTCCATAGACTGTGACTGTACAGTACTTGTGTAACCCTTACATTGCCACCGCCTCCTCTATAGACTGTGATTACACAGTACTAGTGTAACCCTTAAATTGCCACCGCCTCCCCATAGACTGTGATTATACAGTACTTGTGTAACCCTTACATTGCCACCGTCTCCCTCATAGACTGTGATTATACAGTACTTGTGTAACCCTTACATTGCCACCGCCTCCTCCATAGACTGTGATTACACAGTACTTGTGTAACCCTTACATTGTCATCGCCTCCCCCTAGACTGTGATTATACAGTACTTGTGTTACCCTTACACTGCCACCGCCTCCTCCATAGACTGTGATTATACAGTACTTGTGTAACCCTTACATTGCCACCGCCTCCTCCATAGACTGTGATTATACAGTACTTGTGTAACCCTTACATTGCCACCGCCTCCTTCATAGACTGTGATTACACAGTACTTGTGTAACCCTTACATTGCCACCGTCTCCCTCATAGACTGTGATTATACAGTACTT
>JAVTVY010045779.1:0-21924 GCA_036873755.1 Hanleya hanleyi | reverse complement strand
GAGAGAAGCGGTCAACAGTTTTCAATGATGCGGGCAAGACATCATGATGCTCCAAAAATATCAAATCCGTATCGCTGATCAGTATTCTTAATCCATAATATTCGTTGTAAAGTCGTCATCTAAAGAATGATGTATCTCAGTCACGCTTTGATTGTGGCTGTTCATGTGAGTACCATGAGGATCTTGAAGTACATGGGTTCATACGGCCCCTAGCCCCGGGTTAAGCGGAGTTAGACACAAGTTACGAAACGTAGCGCCATAGATCTTGCACGCTACGTTCGTATTTTGCTATCAGCATGCGATATGTATCGCCAAATTTGAGAAACTTTGAATGGAGGCGCTTGGTGGAATAGCCCTGTTTTATAAGTTTCTGCAACAATGTTTTGTGACGTTGGTTAAAATCATCACATTTAACACAGGATCTAGCAAATGCTACTAAGCGAGATATGTATACGCCATATGCAGGTCCCACTGGAATATTACTGTCCAGAAAGGGATAGTTTACGATGTCGAAATTGTAATCATCTCTTTTGTCATAAAGTCGACGAGAGAATGCCCGTTTCATTTTTATAGAGATATAGATCTAAATATGATGTGCCTGTAGGGCTGTCTGTAGTTTCCTTCAAATCCAGTGAAGGTGGATATATATCCTTCAATGCGTCATTTATATAGCGATTATCCACAGCGAGAAGATCGTCTATATAGCGTTTGGTGAATGAGAAGGAACGGGCTTTGAATGGATCGGTTTTTGAAAGCGCCTGCATATAGTCATATTCATAAGAGAACAGATACAGGTCGGCCAACAGGGGTGCACAATTAGTACCCATTGGAATACCTATATGCTGCTGATATATTGTGTTGCCAAATTTCACATAGATATTTAATGAGAAATTCAAGCAACTCTATAAACAAAGAAACATCCCATGAATGATATCTCTTGTATGTAGTCGAGCTAAAGAATGTTTTATGGCTTCCGACATTAATATATCTACGATCAGTTTTCTTGAACACAGATACTATTAATGAACTTATACGGTCAATAAGGTCCTGATGAGGGGTTGTAGTATAGAGAGTCGAGAAATCCCATGTGGATACATGTCGGTACGGTATGTGACCTTTAGCATCAAGTTCTTCCGTAAGACATTTTGAGTTTTTCAATATCCACATACATTCCACGCCAGAGTTCTTAGAAATAGTGGCGCAATACCTTTCCCAAATGCTTTTACCTCCTGAAGGGCCCTCGTCAATAGGGTTGAAAGAAGCTTGGTGGTGCAGCTTCTAGAACCAGCTATGAATCTAGCTTTGTATGGTGATTTATGCATTTTGGGAGTCCAGTATATTTTTGGTATGTCGTTATGATTGGTTGGAAGACAAATACCTCTTTTGTGATTGTTAAATAAATCTTCCAGAGTAAATGCAGTTTGGGAGTAAGTAGACGTATTTGATGAAGATATGTCTACACTCAATTCTTTAACCAGCCCCTGGTAATAGTAATATTTACATATGAATATTATATAATGCAAAAGTCGTTTGTTCAAATCTGACGCGCTGTGTCTCAGTCTTCCATAGCTACCCAGTAGACAAACAGGGATATCTTCCCTTATGCCAATACAGAGCAGTTTGGATTATCGTGCACTTTTAATCTCCGTCAAAGGCTACATGGCTTAATTGGTGAAGACCCATTATGCGGAGAATGCCAGGGCGTTTTTAGCCTTGGATAAGCGACAATTTTCATACAAAGCTACAGCCCTACAATAATAGGTCATTGTATTTAATATCTGGGGCTTAAACACTTTTTGGGGCTCTCCGCACAGGTTTATTCTGACAAACGACTGTGCGGGGAGCGGCTTAAACTGACAAGATTTCCTGAAGTGTTTTGCTAATTATTCCTGAATCAGGCATCACAATTGGCCCTAATTCCTTAGGCATAAACAAACCCAAAATTTGTTGTCGAAAAGTAGTCCTCCTTGTTAAAAAGCAAACAGAATTTGTTTTGTTAATAGAAATCAAAACGGCATACACATCTATAGCATGTTGGAATCAAATACCATTTTGTCGAGTGTATCTGATAGTCAATTGACCGATCTGGACTGACCTGGTAAATGTTCGTTTATGAAATGATGTTCTGGTTGTAGGCTATATGAACAATAGACATCTAGCAGTGATAATAATAGAGCAGACTCATGGAGGTTGTCCAGTAGAATCAAAGAACGACGGCAATCAGGGCCCTTGGCACTCTAGTTTTAAGATGGAGTGGAAATGACAAAAATTCACCGGACTCTAAAAGGGAAGTATGGTGTAGAAATATGTGAGCGCCTGACAAATGGTTTTGCTTGGCACGGGAACACAAATATAGTTTCGCTTGGAGAACACAAAGATTTAATCTTAGCGCGATATATAAAGGAAACGATATCGAATATCCCCATCAAATCGCTGAGTTATAAAAGCGCCCTGTTAGCCCGCGTTTAGAAATACCGGCGTTTCCGGCGTAAATTAAACAAAACGAAAATTAGCGGTCACAGAACGTTTTTACCACTGCATATTAAAGGCTGCACCTCATATATTTATTTCATAGCTCAGGGATAATTAATAGCGGCTGAGGAAATCCCCGATACGCGGGCTTCTTGGCTACAAAATCCGAAATTTGCGCAAGATGAACGAAAGGAGAAATGCGTTGGAAACGCGTTCATAAAACGCGATCAAACGCATTTCCATCAGAGCAAACGAGTTTGATGAGGGAAGCGCGTTTTGACTAAAGAAAAATTAGGCGATATTGAAAGGTTCCTTTTCCTATAATCGTTTACATTTAGTTCCGTTCGCGTTTCGTTAGGTCAAACTAGACGAAAATAACCGGACACCGAACCTTTTTAACCCTGTACTTCCCGCAGCCCAATCGGGTCAATATTGGTCCGTCGCGACCCCAACACGGCGATTAAAATACACTTTTTCTACTGCGCATGCGCAGGTAGACGATATTCCCACCCACATACATACATACATGCATGCGTAGAATGCTGCAAACGGACGACACACTAGTCCAGTCGAATGGTCCCTCAAGAATGCCTCACTTTGATATCTCACGCAGCACAATCGGGAAGATAAGGAAAACAAGGCGCCACAACCCATACCACAAAGGTCCATGTCGGTTCCTCGTTAGGTCTGACATTGTCAATTGCAGCAGAATGCACCTAACATGTCCACTCCAGACCTGGCTGAACTTTTCAGTGAAAGCCAACCATAACCCCGATACCCATCTCATCGTGTTCTAAAAAAATGACCCCAATACTCGCATACCGCAAATGCCCATACGTGGGTTCCCGATTGGTCTACACCATATCCGAATATTTATCTGCCCCCTGGTAGGTATACTCGTGGTGCAGTAGATAACGTGCCCGCTTCGAGATCGCGCAGTACGGGTTCGACTCCAGCTAGAACCAGGTAGATTCCATTCTCTCGCTTTATGGCTATGTATGGGGATTATAACCTAGAAGCTATATCCGGAACCCTTGACTTCGATCACCCACCTGACGTTTCCGGAGATGACCGGACATTACCGAAGATTCTCGTTGAATTTTGACCTTTGTGGCGTCACTTACACCACGGCGGCCACTCGGAAATACAGACATGTGACGGAAGGGCCCATAGACGCGGAGGTCTCTTGATCTTTGAACTCTGAGTGCACTTTGTGACGTTACTTCCCCTTCCGGTCACGCGGCCGAAACTGACCCATGCGAGCCATTATTATCCATGGTGTAAGCATGCACAGGGGTCAAATGTCAGTTCCGGTCACATGACCAAAACTGAAAATGACGTCACAAAGTGTACCCAGAGGTCCAAGGTCAAAAACCCTTGAAATACCCTTTCTATACTACTGAGCCCCCACCCCAGCTTTGGTAGTGTTAATCCACAACCCAAGGAACGTCGATGCGAATCTAACGTCAATTTCTCCTGGTGACGAGCTAGGGGATGGCTATCTTTGCGACTCAAACAACTTTTTGCGAGCTCATTGTAATCATCCACAGAGCTCTTCTTCATATTGCCTTCCTGCGTCGAATGACACGGAGTGACGTAGACCTCACGGTAAAGGATACTACAACAGATGGCTGCACGAAAAGCGGGATATTGATAGATTTCGCAAATGCAACTTGCGTTCACTTTGGATACATTAAGTGAACACCCTCTGACGCATTACACGATCAACTGTTTCCCAGGGGTTTTCATTGTGATAAACCTGAGAATCTAGAATTATGTGTACTTGGCCTGGAAACATGAAATATTCCCCAAACGCATGGTAGTAGCATTTTGCAGCGTAAAGTTCAACCTATTCTTCGAAGTGCCTGAAATCCCTGATACTCTGCCATTCAACTCGAAAGCGTTTTTGCGTATACATGATCACAATTGCACATTCATCTTGCAAGATGTAGCACACGAACCATCATGGGCATGCCATCAGCCGCATTATGAAACCGCTGGTCATGTCTTAGATGTATTCTTAATAGTAAATAAAGGGCATCTGGACCAACATTGACCTCACAAATTTGTATATGACCTCTGTGACGCCACTTCCGATTCCGGTCACGTGACCTTTGACCCCGTTTTCCGGTCACGTGATCGGAAGTTGCAGCGCCAGGGTCAAAGGTCACTTCCGGTCACGTGAACGGAACCAGAAGTGACGTCACAGAGTTCATATGCAATCTTTGATGTTAATGTGGAGCCAATTGCCCTTTATCTAGCCAAATGCCCTTCCAATGCCCGGGTTAATACCCTTACCGTTTTAATAATGGTGCGCGGGGTCAAGCGTCACTTCCGGTCATCTTCACAATAATTAACACCAGACCCCACACAATGGGCTAATGGCAAGAAAAGAACACCAGCCGATGAGATGAAATATGTTTTTTTTATATTTTCATAACAATAACACGGAATATTTGTACAACAGTAAATTTGAGAATAACACAACGTATATACAACAGTTATTTTCTCTTATTATAACAACAGAAGTCGAGTAGAATATCCGCAGTGTAAGTCCATATTTAGCATATTTATCACTCTAAATGTTCAAATACTCTGCAGCCACACCATCTGGCAGAACTTTGCGTTTGCGGTAGAAGACGGTGAAGGCATCCCACTGCTGGGTGTAGGATCGCTTCTGGTTCTGGACGACTCTGGAGTACATCGAGGTACAAGGCTTTGACGATGTTAGTATCCCTGCGACTGACCCCTTTACAGTTGAATTTGTTGTTGTCTCCACCACCGCAATATTATGTTTTGAACACAGGGCGATCATGGCCGCGCCGCTCCATTCTAACTTGGAGAGGCCGGGTGTTCTTTTATCGTAGTCGTAATTGTCTTTTCTCGGCAGCCATTCATCTCTTTCCGCTTCATACTGTGCGCGTAGTTCTCGTTTTCACGAGCGATCCCAGACCGAGTTGGAGACGGCCATGTATGCAGAATCGGTGTCCATTTCCATCAACTGCCAGTCTGATCGGTCGAAATGCACTCAGATGAAACCGTATAGGATTTCCAGCATCCGCAGCTTGGCCAGCTGGTATACCATGCACCCGATTTGCAGCGGCAGGTTATATGTGATGGTCTTTTTGGCTGAAGTCACTTCGTAGGTGGTGTCGTCAATCATCTACGTGTGTCGGTATAGGGGAGAATTCAGACGTTTGCGGGCTTGTTTTGTGGTACAAATGTTCACGGTGACGTGGTGGTCATGGTTGTTTACGGTTTTACCATAGCCACTGTTGCCAAGCAACGTCATCGATTCTCCGATTATAGCTTTACTGGGGTCGGCATCTCCCTCGTGACGGGCAGCGGTAACATCTTCCGCGAACTTCTGGAAACAAGCCTCGGGGTGAATTTTTATCACTTGATAGATTTTGGTGACTTTCAGGCCGTGATTCAGGTACCAGCAGGATCTTCTCACCAAACATACTACCAATTAACATACGTTGGGGGTGTTTCAGAATACTGTGTTCTTCGACATACACCCACATGGTAGGGCCAATGTCGTTTCAGTCCACCTTGGTGATTTTTAAGATGGGCGGTCATTCAGCGAAGTTTGCTTTCAGGTGATCGGGGACGTGAATATCACATTCCACGAATCTGTAGAGGTCTCCCGACTGTACAGTGCGTAGGATGTCGGTCATGGCGATCGTGAGCGTGTATGAAAATGTACAGATCAGGTTGACGACGTTGTATCTGGTGGAACTCACATTCCCATAGTTGTATATAGGCCTAGCCCTACCCCCGTATGCAGTAAGGGTCCTATCCACTTCTTGACGTAAGGCGGCTGGCGTCCGCCCACGGCGCTCGTTATAGCGATCATGGCCTTCTAACTTGAAGAGGCCGGGGGTTCTTTCATCATAGTCGTAATTGTCTTTTCTCGGCAGTCATTCATCTCTTTCCGCTGCATACTGTGCTCATAGTTCTCGTTTCACGAGCGACTCCCAGCCCGGGTTGGAGACGGCCACGTATGCAGAATCGGTGTCCATTTCCATCAACTGCCAGTCTGATCGGTCGAAATACACTCCCATGAAATCGTATAGGAATTCCAGCATCCGCAGCTTGGCAAGCTGGTATACCATGCTCCGATTTGTAGCGGCAGGATATATGTGATGGTCTTTTTGGCTGAAGTCACTTCGTAGGTGGTGTCGTCAGTCATCTCTCTGTGTCGATACAGGAGTGAATTCAGACGTTTGTTCACGGTGACGTGGTGGTCATGGTTGGTTACGGTTTTACCATAGCCACTGTTGCCAAGCAACGTCATCGTTTCTCCAATTATAGCTTTACTGGGGTCGGCGTCTCCCTCTCGACGGACAGCGATAACGTCTTCCACGAACTTCTGGAAACAAGCCTCGGGGTGAATTCTATCACTTGACAGATTTTGGTGACTTTCAGGCCGTGATTCAGGTACCAGGTATCAGGTGGTCAGGGACGTGAAGATCACAATCCACGAATCCGTAGAGGCCTCCCGACTGAACAGTGCGTAGGATGTCGGTCATGGTTATAGTAGTCCGGTACTCCAGCAGCCGGTCGTGGGCGTGTATGAAGGTGTACAAATCAGGTTGACGGTGTTGCATCTGGTGGAACTCACACTCCTATAGTTGTATACAGGCGTAGCTCAACCCCCGGATGTAGACCCGGTTCCTATCCACTTCAAGGCGGCTGACGTCAGCGCTCGTTATAGCGCTCTCCTTCGAACGAACACTCATGCAGTGCCAATGACAACCATGGAACCACGGTCGTTATTTTATTGACAATGGCGAAGCCGTCCACGGGAAGGCGGCGATCTCCAATTCGTTTTTACGTATGGTTGCCTTGGTGACGGATTGTGACGCCTCGTCGCTGACTTTCTCAATCCAACCATTGTTCTGCTAGATGATTTGTAGTACATTGGACTTTGAATTGCTGCCCATCAGACAGCCACCAGGTATAATGTCCTGCCGGCATGGGTTGACTCAAACACGATAGGTAGAGGGCATTGACATCGAATCCGATTATTTTATTTTTATTTTTTTTTTGTCGCTAGCTTCCAGAAAAGGGGCGACATCTAGATTGTTGTAATAGACGAGGAAATCGCGCAGAGTTTGCATACCTTCACGGACCCACACCTGTTGAAGTTCGTTATAGAGGGTGTCAGATAATGCTTCTCCTTTGAGATCGTTGTAGAAGGCCTCTTGGGGTGGAAGTTGCGTCTCCTCCAGACGATCGAGACTGGTCATGCAGGTATATGGAAAGCAACTTTTTATATGGAAAGCAACTTTTCCTCTGTGCAGAGTCGTAAGCTTTCGCCCTCTGGTAATAGCTGTAATTCGGCGCTAGGTAATTTCGAACGTCTAAGAATCGGAGTGAAGTCGTGGATAGAGCGATGTGGTTGTTCGACTTCCTAATGATGTGTTTATGTTCCCGGCTTTGGCAAGGTACGGATACAAGAATTCTTTGATCAAGTTTAAGTGGTACCGCCCCGAGTTAAATCCGAGGACAGGCAATTGGTTCAAATGTTCCAGAGCCGATGTTGGAATACGCGCACCAAGTGCCGCTAATACAACACGGTAGATTGTGGAAGTGAGATGCGACGCACTGGCTTCACTGAGGATCTCCAATTAGGCCATCAGTTCATGGGGGTCACCGGTAGAGACGAAACAGACCGGAGCGGTCTCATACCCGGGAACGTTGGTGTGAATACTCACACTCAAGGGAATGTGGCACTGGGTCCATTCTCTTTTGGCTGATACCTTCACCATAGGCCCTAGTAGTGCTTCAAAATCATAGCAGGCTCGATACGGGAAATAGCGGTGGGCCATGGGAACGTCAGTACCTTCATCCGCCAGTTCTTCAAATATGGTAGGTGTATTGTGGAAGACACCACCAGGGAATTTTGGTTTGCTGGTCTTGTCACAGGTTTTCTTGTGACGGTGTAATTGGTTGGACTTGGTGAACACGCGATGACATTTACTACAGCTGTACGACTGGGCGTAGATATCCATGTTCGTAATATAGGAGAAATGCCCGGCAGTGTCTGTCTGGTACAAATTCAATTTCATGATTGTATCGAACTTCCCCGGTGAACGATGCATGAGTCGGGCTACGAGTTGTGGGGCGTAGGTGTTGATGTCATCATCCACGTGTTGGGCTAGACTGTACACGACAATATTAACATGGAACAAATTTCCGACCACACCCAGTTGTGATAACGGAACCCCGCGGAAGTGATGTTTTTCCATGTTCTGTTCACGTAAATAGTCCTTTCAGTAGTGGTTGGCAATTCGATCACACATATCGTTTCGAGTCTGGTCCAGGTGTATAGCCAGGCATTTCCAATCGGTGTACGGACCATGAGCTTCACTCACTCAGGCGTATATGCCTTTCCGTATTTTCAGCCAGGACGGTAAGTTGATGTGGGCGCCGATGGGGTGGTCGATCATTTTAGTTACGTAAAACGTAACATTCGTCGTCATCTCCACCTGCCATTTTGGTGTTGGGGTGTTGTTATCGGGCCCATTCCAAACTATCCAAGTTTTCTAGTTGGTCCGGTACCGTGTCCAGGGACGGCCGATCTGTAATGGTGAAGGCTGGTCGAACACCAGGGTGTTGCTACTGGGGTAAAAGTACCGGATCTGGTCTGTTTCCTTATGCCGCAATAAATACCCAAAAATGAGATTTAATTTGACGGCTATAGCTTGGTCCTCGAGTGGGTGAGTGAGTGAATAGGGTTTAACGTCGCTCTCAACATTTTTTCAGCTATATCACGACGGGGAAGGGAAGGGAGGGAAGGGGGAGAAAATAGTATTGGTCCTCGAAAATAGTATAGTCGTAGTGGGAGAGACGAATGTTTTCCTCTAACCGGAAATTGTAAAAGTCCAGTATTGGCCGGTGGCGTTGAAAACAGCCTTGGATGGGAGGTCAATGACGTCGGTACATCGTATTCACAGCTTCCTGTATCGGCAATACTTCTATGAGTGGTTCGTCCTCATCTGTGATAAAATTATCCTCCACTGCCTCGCTGGGGTCTGTATTCCCCGTCAGCGGTGATCCTTCACGTTGCATGCTCGGAATGGTCAGTACTGCCCCGACTCTAACCTCTCAACTAAGTCCAAGCAGCGACGTAAAGCCTCTATCAGTTGCTGTCTACAGCCTCCGTTCTTTTTTAGTCGGTACCAGGTATCAATACACCCGTAGATCTGTTTTCTTAGGTCGAACGGGTGAAGTGTTCTGACGTAATCGATGACCTCCTCTGTTACTCCAAGGTACCGTACAAACGGTCACCAGTACTGCCCAATATACTATGCAATAAAGTCGGCTTCTCGGGCAAGTGTATCGAAACTGAGAACTGCACTGGTTGGCTCTGTGCAGCGTGGTGATTTGGAACTCGCATTGTTGCGCAGCATGGCTTCGCCTCAACTTTCGATAAATGAGTGCAGAGTTCAGAATTCCGACCCTGTTATAGCTGCCGTTGGGATTCTAGCATTTGGAGAGGATTCTGGCGTCAACCAATCAAATTCAAGCAGGTGACCCAAAACTGTGTTTGTTGAGAGTTTTGGCAGATTTCGGGTTTAAAAAGAGAAAAATACCCCTTCTCGTGCAAGTATGATTCTGTAATTTTTATCAGACCTGACATATGAACAAATTGACCCCAATGATCATTTTAGCGTTGTGCAGCCCTGAGTTACAATTTTAGCCTCGATTAAAGGTTCTCCCGGAAACAAAATTTTCTGGCACCGTGCCAAGAACTTTCGGTGGGATTCTAGCATTTGGAGAGGATTCTGGCCTTTACCAATCAAATTCAAGCATGTTGCTCAAAACTGTGTTTCTTGAGATTTTTTTGCAGATTTTCGGTTGAAAAAGAGAAAAATACCCCTTATCGTGCAAATATCATTCTGTAATTTTTACCAGACCTGACATATAAACAAATTGACCTCTATGATTTTTTTAGCATTGTACAGCCCTGAATGTTAATGTTAGCCTCGATTAAAGGCTCTCCAGGAAACACAAATTTTTGACACCGTGCCAGGAGCCAGTCGCTATAAAAGGGGCGAAATTCTGAACTCTGTACTCATTTATCGAAAGTTTAGGCGAAGCCCTGTTTCGCAAGCCCCATGAATCCTGACTATCGATAACGACCACCCTGAATATACTTCCGCTCTCAATGCGGTTGTCAATAATCTTAAATTATCTGCGCCGTTGGTCACACGAGAGATTACCACCACCGCCGATCCGCAACAGCCTGACTATAGCGCCGTTACTGATGGCGCGATGGACTCCTCCATTAACATGGAACCATACATCATCAGCACCACTGACCGGTCGTGAGCATACCAACAACACCACCACCACCCACCCACAGCCTGACTACAGCGCCGTTATTAACGCTGCAATGAACTCCGCTATCAAGATCGACCCAATAACCATTGAAATGGGCGCTGATGTCATGGAACCTCCACCCAGGCATGAGACCAAACCCTATGCCTTTCTGAACCAACCTTTATCACCGACGTCAAATACCAACGGTGATGCCATTATCAACGAGGCAATGAATACCGCTAATCGACGATGGAAACTATACCCTAATGTAACACTGACCATCGATGATAATCAACGCATCTCACTAGGCACGGCCCCTAAAGGGAACAGAGCCGCGAGACATATTGACCTGTCTCCATCCGCCTGGACACAATTCATCTCGTCTTTTCGAAGAGCGGAGACAATCATCGGTCTGTCAGCGAAGGAGAGAATCGTATATACATACACGATTCGATAATTCTCAGCTACACCGAATACAACGGTCAGCCGTTGATGCGCATTAGAACCTGGCAATATGATATGCCCTGTCACATCTGGCAGCCATTGGTCGTAGGCGTGACCTTACACCTAACAGCCTGAACAGCATAAATTTAAAAATGTAAGCAACATTTGTGAACTGAACTGAACTTTGCGTAAGCTACATTTATGAACTGAACTGTAATTTGCGGGTGTCTTTACGCAAATAATACACCTTGAGTTGACACGGTATTACTTAGTCATGCATATAAATTGTGAACAAAAATATTGACCATAAGTTACTATTACAGTTAACTATTCCTTATAATTGACCCCGTCATGTTAAAAAGATGTGTTGTATGATATTCTGTATTATTGTCGAATTTACTGTTGTACAAATGTTCCGTGTTATTGTTATGAAAATATTTAAAAAAATATTTTATCTCATCGCCTGGTGTTCTTTTCTTACCGATAGTCCATTGTGTGGGGGCTGATGTTAATTTTTAGCTCATCTGGGCCGAAGGCCCGATGGGCTTATGTCATGGCCTGACTGTCCGTCGTCCGTCGTCCATCGTCCGTCGTGCGTTGTGCGTCGTCCGTTGTGCGTAAACATCTTCTTCTCTGAAACCGCTTGGCCGATTAAGCTGAAACTTGGCATGCATGTTCCCCCCAATGAGTACACCAGAATTTGTTCATGCCGTGTCGATACGATTTTAAATATGGCCGCCATGGCGGCCATCTTGAATTTGCCATTGAAACATTGTTATCGCGATTTCTCAGGAACTACTGCATAGATCTTTCTCAAATTTGGTACACAGGTTCCCCTTGGGGTCTAGTTGTGCAAGATACCTGTTGTGGTCTGATTCACAAATCCAATATGGCCACCAGGCGGCCATCTTGGATTTCCCCATGAAACATTGTTATTGCAATTTCTCAGGAACTACTTTGTGGATCTTCCTCAAATTTGGTACACAGGTTCCCCTTGGGGTCTAGTTGTGCAAGATACCTTTTCTGCTCTGATTCGAACATCCAATATGGCCACCAGGCAGCCATCTTGGATTTCCCTATGAAACTTCGTTATCGTGATTTATGAGGAAGTACTGCATGGATCTTTCTCAAATTTGATACACAGGTTCCCCTTAGTGTCTAGTTGTGCAAGATACTTTTGTGGTCTGATTCAGAAATCCAATATGGCCACCAGGCGGCCATCTTGGATTTCGAGATGAAACATTGTCATCTCGATTTCTCAGGAAGTACTGCATGGGTCTTTCTCAAATTTGGTACAGAGGTTCCCCTTGGGGTCTAGTTGTGCAAGATACAATTTGTGGTCTGATTGAAAAATCCAATATGGCCACCAGGCGGCCATCTTGAATCTGCCAGTGAAATCTTGTCATTATTTTTCGTTAACTACTGCATGGATCTTTCTCAAATTTGGTACACAGGTTCCTCTTGGGGGTCTAGTTGTGCAAGATACCTTTTCTGTTCTGATTCGAACATCCAATATGGCCACCAGGCGGCCATCTTGGATTTCCCTATGAAACTTCGTTATCGTGATTTATCAGGAAGAACCGCATGGATCTTTCTCAAATTTGATACGCAGGTTCCCCTTGGGGTCTAGTTGCGCAAGGTACAATTTGCGGTCTGATTGAAAAATCCAATATGACCACCAGGCGGCCATCTTGGATTTCCAGATGAAACATTATCGCGATTTCTCAGGAACTACTGCATGGATCGTTCTCAAATTTGGTACAGAGGTTCCCCTTGGGGTCTAGTTGCGCAAGATACAATTTGTAGTCTGATTGAAAAATCCAATATGGCCACCAGGCGGCCATCTTGGATTTCCAGATGAAACATTGTTATCGTGATTTCTCAGGGACTACTGCATGGATCTTTCTCAAATTTGGTACAGAGGTTGCCCTTGGGGTCTAGCTGTGCAGGATACCATATATGGTCTGATTGAAAAATTCAATATGGCCACCAGGTGGCCATCTTGGACTTCCCCATGAAATTTTGTTATCGTGAATTCTTAGGATATTACTGCATGGATGTTGATACACAGGTTCCCCTTGTGATCCAGTTGTGCAAGATACCTTTTTTGGTTCATTTCGAAAATCCAATATTGCCGCATCTTGAATTTCCCATGAAACTTTATCATAAAATCTCAGGAAATAACTGCATGGATCATTTTATAGTGTTCAGGGGGACAACACAAGTTAGAAACTCATCTATTGCAGTTCTTTAGTAAAAATTTCTCACAGCTACTTTCTCCAGTTACAGACAGATGACCTACAGTGCCGTGGCACTATCTTTTACATCTTCGCAGACAGATGGGGGTATGTCTTGGTTAGGCCATACCTCACCAGAGATTACTTTCATTGGAAAAATGTCCTGTTACATCTCATTGCCATCGTAACAACCCAGTCGCACATATTTCGTACTCGACATGTCTCCCCCTGGTGCATATACCCACAAAATATTGGAATCGTAGGTTAAAACTGTCCAATGTACTGTCCAGACACGAAGTGGACAGACGGACGAACGACTGCAATCACATAATAAAAATTGGTTCTGGTTATTGCTTATACAGCTTACTGACAATCACACATTATATTTTGGTATAATTGCCTTTATTCCATAACCTGCAATTACAATCATGAATTTACAGCTTGACCTCCTGTGAAATCGACTATGTTGCCATTTTGTTCAGGGGAGACAACGCAAGTTAGAAACTCATCTATTGCAGTTCTTCAGTAAAAATTTCTCGCAACCACTTTCTCCAGTTATAGCCAGATGAGCGCTACAGTGCCGTGGCACTATCTTTGTGCATTTGGAAGAAAGTCTTTCTTTCGGAAGATTAGGGCAGTCCTTAAAAGGACTCTCGTACCTGAGGGTCCGGTTTCGGTAGATCCGTTTTATCATTTCTGCGTTGCGACGGCAGAGTGGGCATTTCACTGCCAAATGTATGCAGGGCTAACCTGGCACTCCAGCGCAAAACAGTTATGTTAAGCACTTACAACACGTGCAAACATGACAGCATGGGGAAAATGCGTACATAGCTGTCCCCGTCTTGCATATACAGCATTGGTCATGTTCTTAGAATCTTGTAATTCTGTCGATCGCTCGATCGCAGTATTTCGCGAGTTGGACTGAAGGTTCACAAATGGCATTGGACGATTCCCGCAACTCTAGATTCTGTCGCTGGATAGTGTCTTTCAATCTTGGAATGACCCCTTCAAGGAATTCCTTTTCCGCTACGGCGCTGTAGAAATCCTGTTACGCTTCCATGTACTCCCGCTTTGCTTCATCCAACATCTCTAATTCAGCTTGTAGTACACTGGCAGGTCTTCTCTCCCGTTGTGCAATCTCTAAGAGAGTCGTCGAGCGTATTTGGTATGGTATTTTGAAAGTATGGCAGAAAGAGTGTCAACTCCGCTGAACCCGGTCTTTTTATAACGGCTGGATCCTGGCACGGTGACAAAATTTTTGTGTTTCCTAGAGAGCCTTTAATCGAGCCTAAAATTTAAATTCAGGGCTGTACAACGCGAAAAATGTCATAGACGCCAATTTGTTCGTATGTCAGGTTTTTTCTTCCTAAACCCGAAATCTGCGAAAATTCTCAACAAACACAGTTTTGATCGACCTGCTTGAATTTGATTGGTTAACGCCAAATTCCTTTCCAAATGCTAGAATCCCACCGAAAGTTCTTGGCACGGTGCCAAAAAAATTATTTCCTGGAGAGCTTTTAATTGAGGCTGAAATTGAAATTCAGGGTTGTACCAGGCTAGAAATTCATAGAGGTCAATTTGTTCATATGTCAGGTCTGGTAAAAATTAAAGACTGGTATTTGGACGACAAGGGGTATTTGAAATATCAGAGATTTTTTGTTTGGACAGAACGCTATTATTACGCTATTATTATTGTTAACGCTAAAACTTAAATTCCGAGTCGTACAAGGCTGAGACACACCAAAGACATTTCCCCTATAAGTGAAGGTCTGGTAAAAATTACATACCCCAATTGGCAGGGCAAGTGCTATTTTTTTCTTCCAAACCTCGAAATTTCCACGAAATCAAAATATCGCCCCTGTCGCGCGAAGGCAGTTGACCGTGTACCAAGATCTTGACGTCACTCGGCGATCTTCGGAGCGAACCGAGTCAGTCCGATAAGGCTGTATGTACTGGCTAATCTAAAACCCGGGGTATTATAGTACAACCGTGGACCGTTAGAAAAGCGAAATGCGGGTTAATATACATTCCTGTATCTAGTGCACTGACATGAAGCGTACTACTATTTAGGTATCGTATATCCGCACATTTTTCTTGTCCATTCATTAACATTGTACGGTTCTTTTCAAAAACAATGTTAAAAATACTGTAAATACCGAGTTTACGATATTAAAATAAAAAAACACACACAAGACTGATTATTGCGATCTCATATTTTGTTATTCAACAATAAATAACAACAACAACGTGAGAACTGAGGCCCAGAACAGGGCCTTGTACATTGAAATGGCTATAACTTAAGCCCAGAACGGGACTTGTACATTGAAATGATCTGCGTCCCAGTCACCATCAAGCTACCGATCTAGATGTACTCGTCAAACATCTGTACTATGGTATAAAAGGTTCTTTGCCGGCATCGATGGTACAGGTAGAACAAGCAATATTGTCCGCACACCATACTGTCCAGGCTTTGTAATGCTTGACTCTTCCAACACCACGTCTCTGTGCCTTGATCCATGAAGTCTGTTGAATCGGTATGAAGGGGTGTCAAGCCGTACGCATCAAAGTATTCGCCCTGCTGTTCTGTCAAGTTCACGGCCGCCCAATGTTGGCCGGGCCGTTCTATTGCATCTGTGTTAAGGACGGAGGAGGCAGGATATTTATAATGTAGGGGTCTGACGTTTCGGTCAAACACCCCTTGAAACACAGTACGTGTCCACGGATCGTTTTGCTGCGCGGTGGTAATCTGCTCTGTGTCTATGTTAGGTCGCGTTATCGCACAGGGCGCTACGGCTTTTATCGACTTGAATAATAATGTCAAACTCAGCGTAGCAAATCACATCGATGGTTCGCGGTAAAGGTGTGCCGAAATGCAGTTCCAAGCGTAAATTACCTTTCTTGACGAGACTCAGTTGATGATCATTGTCTAAGGTAGGAGTGAGATCGAAACAGAACAATGTGGACCCTTTTCCGAAATCTTCTCTACTTATCATATTTCCTTCGTCCTTGTGGATTTGGCCAGTTGCTGCGAAGAGGTTCAGATAGCTCCGGATGTAATTGTTCGTTCTGAACTTAGGTTGTAAGGGCCGTGTCGGAACGATTTTAGGTTGAACGCATTCCTTGTGATAGCCCCATCATAACTGACGTTCTCCACCCAGGCCAAAGTTAATCGCTTTGACAAATCCCCCAGAATTAAATTTCTTGATTGGCAATCATATTACCTTTAGGGTCGGAACAGACTTTGGTCTGTACTCGGCGAATAGTGTACTGGGCTGGTTTTTCTCCAAGGCTCTGATGTGCCCCGACTGTACACCTGGGCTCGGTTTCACTTTGCATACAAACAGACTGGCCTCTTGGATGACAATGTTATACTCGAGGTCATCATAAGGGGCCATCAAGGCAAACGCAGACGTTGCGCGCACTGGTATTTTGACAGGTACTCCATTGAAGTGGTATCTGTCCTGCATGGATAAATCCGCATGCAGACGTCCCATCATATCGACCGAGTGACTCAGTGCTGTGAAATCCATTCTCTACGTATAGCCGTCATTATCGGGACTCGCCTCCTTCTTGCCTGGGTATCTCGGTAGAACAACGGTGCTGTCAAATATGATTTTTTAGCGTCACGCCCGTAGGGTAACAACTTTTCGATGTAGGCTCGGTACGGATACGTGTTCGTCGACGCATTCACCAGTTTATCGCTGAGTGATATATCCACTTGCTGAAATAGCGAATGGTGCCGGAGACTGGACCCAGGGGCGCATCTGCTTTGAGGACAGACCTGTCTTTATTGGCGATTTTAGCTTTCACGTACAGGTACGTACGTGCTAAATCCAGGTATGTCGTATCAGCCTTGGTGATGGTGAATTCAACGGGGCCTGTGGCTGTAATGCTAGAAAGGGGGAGATACTCCACCCATTGACCCTCCTCGGCACTGGTCTGGGTAGGTGGTACGGTCCACAGATCAAATTCACTGTTGGCAGAAGGACAAGACTCGGCGTGGATGAAAGCCACGTTTTACGTGAAGATGTCTCGCGTCTTCGATGTGCGTCGACCCTTGTTCGATGGTCGACTTGTATGCTTTCTTGGAACCACAGGTGTTTTATGCTTTGAACGCATGATACGTTGGGCTTTGGCGACCAAGATTCTTCCGGATTTTTTAGCTCGGTGTTGCCGCGCGTCACCATCGGAAGAAAACGTGCTTCGCTAAACAAGGGTAGACTACCCCCGGCTTGTTAGTTGTAATGATCGTGGTGTAATGATCGCCAGGCTGGTTTGCCTGGCATTCACGGCTGGTGTTCTAGGTTGATTAAGTAGAGAGATGAGGTACACGACGTCGTAAAACACACCGCCGTATAAAATGCCCAGCAGAGTTACCAATGTCACCATAAAGCCCACCTGCGTTTTGCGCGTTTTCGGAAACGTAATACACAGAGGCGGTCGTTGTTTGTCAATAGCACTGTGTTCATGGTCGAGCGTGGAATGAACGATGACGGTAGTGATGTCCGGCTTTATAACCGTTTCATCTGGTTGGTTGAGACCTATGAATTGAACGAGCTGGGCCACCCTTACCATTTCGCGAGATGCCTGGTCTTACCTCGCCGTCGCTTCGTTTTCACGATGCGTTCCACAGTGCAGTAGTCTTGTGCTGTTTTCACCAAGGGCTGTAATTCTAGATCGTAAAAGGTTCCTAGCAACGGTTCTCCTTGAAGACCTTCCAGTTCATAGACATGTGGCTGTCGGTGTGTGCGCCATTTGATCATGAAGTGCACATCGCTCCAGTTCGGGAGATAACTCTTCTCGAACTTGCCCTTGACTTTACTGATACGTACTGGATCGCCGACCTTGAACACCGCCTTCGATTGTGGTTGACGATAATTGGAGTACAAGACACCCCACTTGGGCTTCGTTGCGTTTAGTGACGGTGCTTGGGGCTCTCTGAATACTCCGGTGGTAGGATCGATTATAACCCTCCACCAGCTGGAGGAGAACATCATGTACCGCCTTGTATTCTCTCACGTGAAATATTTATACATGCGCCATTTGAACGTACGATTGAACCTTTCGACGATGGAAGCCTTAGTCTCGTTGTACAAAAAAAACCCTTCTGGGCATTCCGAAACTGTTGCAAGGGTCTGTTAAGGAATTCCGTGCCTTCGTCGTTTTGCAAATACAAGGGTTTGCGACCCGCCTTGAAGATACCCTTGAACGCAGCTACGAGACTTTCCCCGGTTTTCGTCCGGATGGGTACCACCCACGCATACTTTGACAGGATATCGATGCACGTCAAAATATACCGATTCCCATCTTTGTGTTTGGCAATCGCACTCATATCGACCAAATCCGCTTGCCATTGAGCGTTTATACCACCCACGATGACCCAGTTCCGTGGAAAATGGCGGCGGGCAGATCGATGTAAGGTATAGGTGTCTTGCTTTTTTAACCAATCTCGAACTTGAGTGCGTTGTATACCCTGCTGCTTAGCCGCTCGATAGAGGGCAGACAATGCACTATACGCAGCCGGACTCCCGGGGCTGTAGTATAAATTATCCAACACCTTCTCCCAGCTCTTCATGCTGAATGACGCAGGCGATCACTGCCCTTCATTTTACATACAGGCACCTTGGGTTGACTGAGCATAGGCGGATAGGCTATGGCCTAGTCGTCTGCCTCCGCTTCATTAATACGATTGATAATTTGTTCATTGGGCTCAGCTAGTGCGTCTTCAATATCACGAGACCACCCCAACTGAAAGACTTGCCGCTCGTCCATAGTAAACAGCTGATCCACAATAGGCACCACTTTGTCGAAGGCCGTCCAAAGATCGGGGTCTAGGATGAAGCTTTGCGTAGGGTCGTGGTAACGCCCCACACGCGCAAAGAAGCGTCGTCGGTGTACGTAGTTGGTGTTCTCTATGTGCATGAGGTCCCATCTAGTTCACCGCTCAACCCACATTTAAATTTGGTCCAGTCATCAACGTATAGGGTAACCGTCTTCGATACGGTCTCAGGGTCCGACCAGCAAACTTGACGGTCTTCCACGACGGTGATTTATCCTCATAGACATGTAACCCCACCTCAGGGGTAAGGGGCAGGATGGCTCGAGGACTGTTGACATGGTTGACTAAATGCTGAATGACGCACACTGTTACTGACTCTCGTATATATAAGAGCAACTCAGCTGCACATGACAGGAAGTATCCTGCCCGGAAGTGACGTAACAGAGGTAATATGCAACTTTCGTTCACGTGATCGGATTATTATTCGGTAAGGGTATTACCCCGGGCATTGGAAAAGCATTTGGCTAGACAAAAGCCATCTGGCTCCACATTGACCTCAAAAATTTGCATATTAACCCGCGCATTGGAAGAGCCTTTGGTTAGATAAAGGGCCTCTGGACCTACACTGACCTCAAACATTTGCATATGACCTCTGTGACGTCACTTCCGGTTCCGGTCACGTGACCGGAAGTGACCTTTGACCCCGGCGCTGCTACTTCCGGTCACGTGACTGGAAGCCGGGGTCGTAGGACCAGACGTATAATGCAAATTGTTGATGTCAGTGTAGGTCCGGATGCCCTTTATCTACTACTACTCTTTGTCTCTTTGTCACCAGACGTCGGACTGTAATGTGCTTTTTTCCTGAAAGAACTTTGGTGTAATAATCTGAGTTTTGTAATGGCGACAAGGGATATTCACCCCGGGAGCTTAAATCAATCGCGAAAAACGATTCAATTACAACAGATATAAGGGAAGTGGGAAGAGGTGCCGACATACTGACTGCGTCACATGACTTCACAGAATAGTCTTCTGGTTAACCTATTCTAAAGCACATACCAAGAATCTAACGATTCGTGATATGTGTTGTATCTCAGGTACGCTTTTATTGTACCTGTTCATGTGGCAACTTGGATGATATGACCACACGGCCCCTAGCACCGGCATAAGCGGTATTAGATACAAATCTAGAGAGCTATGATGGAAATGCTCTGACAACTCGTATACTGGTAATTGGTGAGCTGTTTCCCTGTGACAACTCGTACATCATTCCTTGTGATAGCCCCATCATAACTGACGTTCTCCACCCAGGCCAAAGTTAATCGCTTTGACAAATCCCCCAGAATTAAATTTCTTGATTGGCAATCATATTACCTTTAGGGTCGGAACAGACTTTGGTCTGTACTCGGCGAATAGTGTACTGGGCTGGTTTTTCTCCAAGGCTCTGATGTGCCCCGACTGTACACCTGGGCTCGGTTTCACTTTGCGTACAAACAGACTGGCCTCTTGGATGACAATGTTATACTCGAGGTCATCATAAGGGGCCATCAAGGCAAACGCAGACGTTGCGCGCACTGGTATTTTGACAGGTACTCCATTGAAGTGGTATCTGTCCTGCATGGATAAATCCGCATGCAGACGTCCCATCATATCGACCGAGTGACTCAGTGCTGTGAAATCCATTCTCTACGTATAGCCGTCATTATCGGGACTCGCCTCCTTCTTGCCTGGGTATCTCGGTAGAACAACGGTGCTGTCAAATATGATTTTTTAGCGTCACGCCCGTAGGGTAACAACTTTTCGATGTAGGCTCGGTACGGATACGTGTTCGTCGACGCATTCACCAGTTTATCGCTGAGTGATATATCCACTTGCTGAAATAGCGAATGGTGCCGGAGACTGGACCCAGGGGCGCATCTGCTTTGAGGACAGACCTGTCTTTATTGGCGATTTTAGCTTTCACGTACAGGTACGTACGTGCTAAATCCAGGTATGTCGTATCAGCCTTGGTGATGGTGAATTCAACGGGGCCTGTGGCTGTAATGCTAGAAAGGGGGAGATACTCCACCCATTGACCCTCCTCGGCACTGGTCTGGGTAGGTGGTACGGTCCACAGATCAAATTCACTGTTGGCAGAAGGACAAGACTCGGCGTGGATGAAAGCCACGTTTTACGTGAAGATGTCTCGCGTCTTCGATGTGCGTCGACCCTTGTTCGATGGTCGACTTGTATGCTTTCTTGGAACCACAGGTGTTTTATGCTTTGAACGCATGATACGTTGGGCTTTGGCGACCAAGATTCTTCCGGATTCTTTAGCTCGGTGTTGCCGCGCGTCACCATCGGAAGAAAACGTGCTTCGCTAAACAAGGGTAGACTACCCCCGGCTTGTTAGTTGTAATGATCGTGGTGTAATGATCGCCAGGCTGGTTTGCCTGGCATTCACGGCTGGTGTTCTAGGTTGATTAAGTAGAGAGATGAGGTACACGACGTCGTAAAACACACCGCCGTATAAAATGCCCAGCAGAGTTACCAATGTCACCATAAAGCCCACCTGCGTTTTGCGCGTTTTCGGAAACGTAATACACAGAGGCGGTCGTTGTTTGTCAATAGCACTGTGTTCATGGTCGAGCGTGGAATGAACGATGACGGTAGTGATGTCCG
>JAVTVY010045778.1:0-21112 GCA_036873755.1 Hanleya hanleyi | reverse complement strand
TTCAACGCCAAACACCACTGGCTATCTCTCCAACATTTATCGTCCAAATCGTCCATTTTCGTATGCACCACTTCAAGTGACATGAGCTGCATAATAATAGCTATATTACTGTAATGATGAGTTCGTCCCTGAATCAATGTTAGAGTAATCAGGACTAGAACGCTGAATTGAATAGCCATTTACATGATTCAAAGTCAGAAGAAGATTATGCAGTAATGCTAGTTGGCGTGTCTCAATCTGACATTTATCACGCTAAATAAATCGATACCTACCAGGAAAAGTGCGATGGATTCTGTTCAAGTCAGTCAATGTTTCAAAACATGTCTTTCCTGATTAGATCTTTAGGGTATTGATATCTTTGGCTTGGAAAAAGTTCCGGGGAACGCCACTACATAACAACCTAATAGGTCAAGTGTCACCTGTATCTATATCATGGGTCTTACATAAACAATATCTCAATTAATGAGAGCCTATGTGAATTAGAACGTAATTTAAATGGAATTCCAAGGTTCAGTCAAGTGTGTACAGTTAACGTACAACGTCATCAAAAACTTCGTCGAACATTCAATTGCTTTTCTTCAATTTTTTTCACATACATCGTTGGTTAACATTATCACAGGAGAGGGGTCATCTTGAGAATAGTGGCAAAATCGCCAGTTAAGAAACGGAAGGAAACCGCTACCCAAAGTATAGATCATAACTCAATTTACAGAATTTGGCTTCTCGTCAAATAGCTGAAGTAGGCCTTACTACCAGAAGAAAATATTAGCATCCTTCAATCATTTCCAGTTAATCTGAATATTTTTTTTTGCTGTCTACCAACGCAGATTCCTCCAAACGAAATGTAAAGACATCATTTAATACATACGGGCAGAATTACTTCTCAAATTTGCTGGAAATCTCGCTAACACGATCTGGTTGTTTGCGTGATTTGTTAGCAGAGGAACTGGTAATTGCTGATATGATAATATTATATTTATTATAATATACTGACTAATATTCGAGCCAAGCCACTGCTCATGACATATGTAATAATATAGTTACTGTAACGAAATTTGTGTGACGAAAAGTTTTCTTTCGTGAGAGAGAACCTGGCTGAATAATGATAATTCAGTTACAGAGTTTGGCAGTTATGTATGGCTATTGGAAAGGAGGTGAATAAATGTTTTTGCGTTTTTCCCCAGTGGGTCATTTAGCAGGGGATGGGGTAAATCTATAATTGCGTCAAGCACACTTCCCCGTTCAATCAATTCTGTCGTCAGCGCATGATATTATTGGCTTAGTCGTTCACAAAAAGTAATAGATTAGTTATATAAATGGTCTCTTGTTGAGCAATAAAATATTCAGTTTTTCATATAGGCCTACTCGCAAACTGGATCTGGAAGTGGAAATTTCCAAATGCTTCGTACAAGATATGTCACGTGATTAAGATATCGAAAATGCAACAATGAACACTGACTACTTTACTGTAAACTTCCTCCCGATCACCATGTTCTGCGGATGTCAGTCTCCACACCAAGACTGAACATACTGTCTCGGGCACGACAAAACCACACTCAAATAAAGCTCTCACTGATGTAATCATATCTCCAAATCAATATTTTATGAAGACCCAGCCACATTATACTGACACCGGGTCATTTATCGTCTTCTTGCTGAGCGCCAAACGAAGAAGACACAATATTTTTTTTAAGTATTTGGTATGACTGGGCTCAGGATCGAACTTGGGACCTAGCGTTTGCGAGGCCTCATATTCCTCAAATTTTCGCAGGAACCAACACTGATGCCCGCGACGATTTGCATCCCAGCAACATTTCGATTGTAGCTGTTCATGTGGACATCTTCATTTGCACGACCCCTCCCCCATGAAACCGACTTGAGTGGTATTGGACACAAATATTTAAGAGCGATGATGTACTAGCCCTATCAAGTCACATGATGCAAAAATGATGATCTATGGAACCGTCAGATAGAAGAACTGGCCCAAATGAATGCAACTTGTCCATGTCTCTCTTAAAATAAAATTGATTTGTAAGACATGTTCATTTTTTATGAGTGGTCGTAAACAAAACTTACAGCAAGCTGCTACATGATTCATTCATCCCAATAGAACATATGCAGAAAGAAAGCAGGTCTTTTAAAGCGTATGCTTCCATTAAGTCAAAGAAAACATGATGATTAGCACATGTTATCACTGTTCGGGGGTTTTTTCCTCAGTTGAAGCGAAACCGTCAATGAGTGTATTATTTACGATAGCATTAGGGTACCTAAAAAATAGCAGAAGATGCATCCAAAAAATGTCGCCTAAGTATAATTACCAGACATAACGATTTATATTTAATACAGGGCACAGCAGTAGAAATTGGGAGAACATTATATTGCTTTACCGGACCGTTTGCCGGAATATACATTCATGCAGCAACCACTTGAATATATTAAGATAAGACCCTGCTCAGCATTTGACCGTCCGAATATTACGGAAAAAATTAGAGGTCTTTCATTCTCACATTTCTTGGTATAACTTTACAATTCTGACACACAAATCTATCTCTTTTTTTGTCATCATCGGCATGACTAATGTGTATCCGAGAGGTAATCACGATGCAATGTACTCTCAACTGCAACAAATACTTAAATGTCAACTCGGTAACCAAGGAGTGAGAACAAATATTAAGTGGGTAGACGATAGCTCTGTACAGCCCAGACAATAATATATTGCATATGATGACAGGTTGTTAGTCAGAAAAAAAGTACAAGCCAGAAGAAGGTAAAGCATTAAAATCCTCGTTATTTGCACCACGAGTATGCCCGTTGATGGAAACAAGACACATCTGAGTTCTCGCCTTCCTTCTGGTAAGTGTCAGTACACGATATTCTCTGATAACAGCGATATATCTAGTTACATCTTGCCATGTGGCAGGTATGCTGGTGGCAAATACATCATCTTGAAAATGTGAACGATCGATTTGGTGTCCGGGAAACAAATGTATTATTATATCACGTGTAGGTTTCCAGATCAAATTAAAGACCAGAGAAGCACGGCCACGAAGTGCAGACTTCTGTCTGGCAAATATACACATATCTTTATGGGTGATTCTTGTTTCATCTTTGCTTAGATGCAAAACCTGTCTGGTAGAGGGTTGTTTGAAGAAAAAGGCATATGCTTCTGCTGATTCTTTTTTCTCTTAACATCGAGAAATAATAAGAATCGCCATTTATCTTCCTTTGTAGAGAGTTAAGCAACGCATATTGCAATTATTCTCCATCGATGCATACACATTTTATATGACAATGGAGATAAGCTGTCGCTGTTTATTTTCGCCGCATATTTCAATGCCATCTACTCCGCTAGGAAAGATATGAGAGGAAAGAGTCATTAGAAAACATCGAGATAAAGGGGACATTGTGTAAACAAGCGGAAATGCCGTCAACCACAGCGATCAACATTGGATCGCACCATTCAATCAACACTATTATTTTGAGAAAAAAATAGACCGTCACATAGAAAAGTGATTTTTTTTCCATATCTTCAAGGACAAGCGACGTATGAAAGACATCATTCACAAAAACCAACATGTCATCGCTCACGATAATTAGATAAGGTAGGTTTGAGGAATAGCCGCTCGAGCTTGTTTTCACAGAGAGCATATAACGAATGCTGGGTGTGGATTTTGAACTAGAAATCATATATGACATGAACGATTTAATTACATGTATTAATTAATCAAATGATACGCTCAATAAGACTGCCTAATCATACCAGACCTGAGGGAAGCATGATAGCCTATGGCCCCGCTACCAAACTTTCTGTTCTATCTTCAGAACGGCGAACAACTTCGAGCTGGCACTCCGTGACTTTGTAGTTCATCATATTGAGGTCATTGTGAGCCTATTGGTATAACCCCTGAGCAGAGGATGATGGGTAAATTCAAAATTGCGACCTTGTGAGGTACCAGAAAAATGGTGTTTTCGTCATTTTCCTTGAAAATTCCTGCTTTTCTGAGAAGAAAACTTGCCAAAAAAAACATATTATTTCACATCAGATGACTATTTACTAATTTATTGTGCAGTTTGTGTGAAGAAAAACATAAATGAAAAATTCGAAAAAAATCGGAAATTCGTCCCAAATGTGACTTTTTGAAATGACGTCAACGCGCGGTCATCATGGCGGTCATCTTACATTATCTAGTAGAGCTAGAACCCTATACATGTACCCCCCCTTGGTATAGTCTGGTAAGTTTCAGCCCCGTAGCTTAATGGGTATTGATTGAGGGGGGAAATCCCTCCCTCCCCACCCGCCCTAGACAGGTCACAAATTGTCCAGTCCTGATATTGTTAAATTATCTCAGATACCATCGACAATCTTTGAAACTCTCACAATTTTCAAAGTCTCTAGAATTCAACTCTGTGTTGAACCTTCGACAACGAACGACCCATAAAGGACAACAGCTGAATGCTGATAGTAAAACTTCAACATGGGCTCGAATCCTTCATTCAAAGTGGTAAGATTGGAATCCAGGTCCTCAAATCTGTCTTGAGTTTCAGAACGCAGGTAGAGATATCCCTTTGTGAAGGAGTTTGACGAGTAGGGATGTTGTGGCGTATGGATGCATGTATTTCCTCAGTGAAGTTTGCTAACATTAGCGGCCGGCAGAGTACCATGTGAGAGGATTCCCGTTACTAGTGTGCTATTAGTCGACCGCTGAAAAATGTCGACAGATAATGCCCTCTGGCACGGTTGCTGTCTCTCAGCCGAACTAACCTGTGGTGGGTCTGTTTCGTTGGGGACCTACCTTATTTCACCAGGGTAAACTACCTATACAGATTACGAGAATCGTCTTTGATTGCTACTAGCAAATCCATTTAGACATATTCTGACAGGTTTTCAAATTTTAAGAGAAGAATATTTATGGGGACATTTCTGCCAATTTAGAAGAAGCTAATAACGGCGACCCTCTATCCTCTTCAACTAAATTTTAGATATTAATCGTGTCGGCTCATTGTGGCTATGGATATATAGCTTGGATTGCGAGCGAACGCAAGACGAACTGTAGCTTCTTTCAATTGCTTTGATTGACCGATGTCTATCCCCTTTACCGTACGAGTTCTACATTGTGTTATATGAGAAAACCGTAAGTTGGCAAATGTTGATCTCTCTGACTTACCAGATTATATACATCCAATAGCAAATTGATCAGTGGTGAAATTACATTAATGGAAGGAGTAAGATTTTGAACGAGAACCATGACAGCTCCCGGGATCTGTGCTGCATTATTAAAATGAATTTGAAAAAAACAAATCCATGCAATGGTGAGCTGCAGAGAGCTGTAATTGCGGAATAGGTTGCGGCACTGTGATAACATTCCTCTTCGTAATGGCCCGTGTATGAATAATCTGTTACATTTCCACACGCTAAACAAACCGGTCGGTAACAATAGGAATACTGTTAACCAAACCTGATCTGACAAGCACGGGTCGGGTGCTCCGCGAACGGGATTTCAGAGTATGGCACAAACTCGCCAGCAGTAAATACAGACGGTCAAGAACCAGTCTTCCTCCTCCTTTTTATAAGTCCATTATATCTGATATTCAAAACTGTAGACCCCTCAGGTATTACTGGTACCTACGAAGCCAATTACTGTCGCCGTGCGTTTGTTGTCTCTTCCAGCGCAGGTGTCGGTATTCGAGGCCTTAGAAGATACTAAACCCCACTGATGTCATCGCCGTCCTAATAGTATTTCTGTTCATGTGCATGAAATGCAAATTCTCAAGAAAAAACTTGAAGAGATTCAGGAAGGAATATGTTTGTCCCGTGTGTATCATTCTATTTTGTACACATCTTCGAATGAGCTGTGTCACATGCATATGATTGCAATATTTTTGCCTTATGGACAATACTATTTGTATATGCTATTTTTGAAGATTTAGTTTCCGGATGATATAGCACCGAAATGACAATCGCGTTATGCTTATTACATATGCGATACATGGTCACTTTAGTACTCGATCTGCCAATTGTATTCCGGTCATGTCCCGTAATGTGTTAATTTAATCATATGGTCTGTCATACAATATGGTGTCGTTGGTTGTCCATTGAAGAACATCCTCGTCCAGAATCCAAAGAGCTAAGTAATATATCAGTACAATCTGATTAAAACTCAGACATTATAACCGCTCCTCTATCGGACATAATTAAGATCTGGGACAGTCTGTATCTTAAATCTGTCACGCATGTCAGGCTGGCGACCAATCACAGCCCAACTACAACGGCCTATCCAAGCAAATACTAATCTTCGGTGATTGCTCAAGGAGAACAAGAACTTCCTCAGCTGCGTGGGTTGGACTTTTCTGCGCCTCGTTCACTACAGAAATAATTGAATAGGCACCTATTCGCCAGTTGAAGTCGGACTGTCGCCAGTCTGACATGCGCGACAGATTTAAGATACAGACTGTCCCAGATCTTAATTAGCGACATGTCCGATAGTGGAGCGGTTATTAAGTCTGAGTTTTAATCAGACTGTATAAAAACACAACACAAGAATAACATACATAATATATGCTTGTTTCCTGCAATATAGACCAAGAACACTCAAATTTGAGATGGACAGAATAGTGGAACTCTTCTTGTTTAAAATGGTGAATAGTTGAACCATGAGATCAGGGACAGGGTGAATAGTTGAACCATGAGATCAGGGACAGGGTGAATAGTTGAACCATGAGATCAGGGACAGGGTAAATAGTTGAACCATGAGATCAGGGACAGGGTGAATAGTTGAACCATGAGATCAGGGACAGGGTGAATACTTGAACCATGAGATCAGGGACAGGGTGAATAGTTGAACCATGAGATCAGGGACAGGGTGAATAGTTGAACCATGAGATCAGGGACAGGGTGAATAGTTGAACCATGAGATCAGGGACAGGGTGAATAGTTGAACCATGAGATCAGGGACAGGGTGAATAGTTGAACCATGAGATCAGGGACAGGGTGAATAGTTGAACCATGAGATCAGGAACAGGGTGAATAGTTGAACCATGAGATCAGGGACAGGGTGAATAGTTGAGATCAGGAACATGAACCATGAGATCAGGGACAGGGTGAATAGTTGAACCATGAGATCAGGGACAGGGTGAATAGTTGAACCATGAGATCAGGGACGAGGTGAATAGTTGAACCATGAGATCAGGGACAGGGTGAATAGTTGAACCGTGAGATCAGGGACAGGGTGAATAGTTGAACCATGAGATCAGGGACAGGGTGAATAGTTGAACCGTGAGATCAGGGACAGGGTGAATAGTTGAACCATGAGATCAGGGACAGGGTGAATAGTTGAACCATGAGATCAGGGACGGGGTGAATAGTTGAACCATGAGATCAGGGACAGGGTGAATAGTTGAAACATGAGATCAGGGACAGGGTGAATAGTTGAACCATGAGATCAGGGACAGGGTGAATAGTTGAATGAGATCAGGGACAGGGTGAATAGTTGAACCATGAGATCAGGGACAGGGTGATCATGAGATCAGGGACAGGGTGAATAGTTGAACCATGAGATCAGGGACAGGGTGAATAGTTGAACCATGAGATCAGGGACAGGGTGAATAGTTGAACCATGAGATCAGGGACAGGGTGAATAGTTGAACCATGAGATCAGGGACAGGGTGAATAGTTGAACCATGAGATCAGGGACAGGGTGAATAGTTGAACCATGAGATCAGGAACAGGGTGAATAGTTGAACCATGAGATCAGGGACAGGGTGAATAGTTGAACCATGAGATCAGGGACAGGGTGAGTAGTTGAACCATGAGATCAGGGACAGGGTGAATAGTTGAACCATGAGATCAGGGACAGGGTGAATAGTTGAACCATGAAATCAGGGACAGGGTGAATAGTTGAACCATGAGATCAGGGGCAGGGTGAATAGTTGAACCATGAGATCAGGGACAGGGTGAATAGTTGAACCATGGGATCAGGGACAGGGCGAATAGTTGAACCATGAGATCAGGGATAGGGCGAATAATTGAACCATGAGATCAGGGACATGGCGAATAGTTGAACCATGAGATCAGGGACAGGGCGAATAGTTGAACCATGAGATCAGGGACAGGGTGAATAGTTGAACCATGAGATCAGGGACAGGGTGAATAATTGAACCACGAGATCAGGGACAGGGTGAATAGTTGAACCATGAGATCAGGGACAGGGTGAATAGTTGAACCATGAGATCAGGAACAGGGTGAATAGTTGAACCATGAGATCAGGGACAGGGTGAATAGTTGAACCATGAGATCAGGGACAGGGTGAATAGTTGAACCATGAGATCAGGGACAGGGTGAATAGTTGAACCATGAGATCAGGGACAGGGTGAATAGTTGAACCATGAGATCAGGGACAGGGTGAATATTTGAACCATGAGATCAGGGACAGGGTGAATAGTTGAACCATGAGATCAGGGACAGGGTGAATAGTTGAACCATGAGATCAGGGACAGGGTGAATAGTTGAACCATGAGATCAGGGACAGGGTGAATAGTTGAACCATCAGATCAGGGACAGGGTGAATAGTTGAACCATGAGATCAGGGACAGGGTGAATAGTTGAACCATGAGATCAGGGACAGGGTGAATAGTTGAACCATGAGATCAGGGACAGGGTGAATAGTTGAACCATGAGATCAGGGACAGGGTGAATAGTTGAACCATGAGATCAGGGACAGGGTGAATAGTTGAACCATGAGATCAGGGACAGGGTGAATAGTTGAACCATGAGATCAGGGACAGGGTGAATAGTTGAACCATGAGATCAGGGACAGGGTGAATAGTTGAACCATGAGATCAGGGACAGGGTGAATAGTTGAACCATGAGATCAGGGACAGGGTGAATAGTTGAACCATGAGATCAGGGACAGGGTGAATAGTTGAACCATGAGATCAGGGACAGGGTGAATACTTGAACCATGAGATCAGGGACAGGGTGAATAGTTGAACCATGAGATCAGGGACAGGGTGAATAGTTGAACCATGAGATCAGGGACAGGGTGAATAGTTGAACCATGAGATCAGGGACAGGGTGAATAGTTGAACCATGGATCAGGGACAGGGTGAATAGTTGAACCATGAGATCAGGGACAGGGTGAATAGTTGAACCATGAGATCAGGAACAGGGTGAATAGTTGAACCATGAGATCAGGGACAGGGTGAATAGTTGAACCATGAGATCAGGGGCAGGGTGAATAGTTGAACCATGAGATCAGGGACAGGGTGAATATTTGAACCATGAGATCAGGGACAGGGTGAATAGTTGAACCATCAGATCAGGGACAGGGTGAATAGTTGAACCATCAGATCAGGGACAGGGTGAATAGTTGAACCATCAGATCAGTGACAGGGTGAATAGTTGAACCATCAGATCAGGGACAGGGTGAATAGTTGAACCATGCGATCAGGGACAGGGTGAATAGTTGAACCATGAGATCAGGGACAGGGTGAATAGTTGAACCATGAGATCAGGGACAGGGTGAATAGTTGAACCATGAGATCAGGGACAGGGTGAATAGTTGAACCATGAGATCAGGGACAGGGTGAATAGTTGAACCATGAGATCAGGGACAGGGTGAATAGTTGAACCATGAGATCGGGGACAGGGTGAATAGTTGAACCATGAGATCAGGGACAGGGCGAGACTGCCAATTGTGCAGCGAAGTGTTGAAAACCACTATGCTTATAAAAATGGCCCGCTAATGTAAGTGTTTGAGCGATGTTGAAGGCGTATATATTGGTGTTGAAACCTGTGATTCATTCTATATTCTAACATTCCGGTACTATCAACACCTATAAGTGCATTTACTAAATTAACCTTGCGGCGCAGACAAGTTCCAAATTACTTTGCACTGCATTACAACCCAAACCATCCGTATTGACTACGAACATACATTGTTGACCAGGATAATTCACAGGCCGAGGGAATACAAAAATAATAAACGTTTGCTTGGTAGAACCAGTCATTTGGCAGTCAGTGGAACGGACACGTGTAATTTACCCATGTGGAAAATGTAAGTAAATAGTGATCTCTGATAACGAAGTTATCTCTCCGCGGATCTAGCCATGTGGTGCTACGTATATAGCGGATATAACACCTTTGAAAGGTGAATGACCCATCAGGCGTTCGGGAAATCCTTTGCCTTGTTACCAACAAGTGATATGCCAACTCTCGTTTACAGACACGACAGATGTAAAGTAGAAAACCGGGCACGAAATTCTGAGTTGAACGTATGATGTGAGGAAGGTCCTACACTGATAATTCAACTATCCGACAATTAGCGATTGAACGAAATATACTCAAAACATATTTACTGTGCTTAAAAATACAACATTCCTTTTCAATCCCTAAAGCCCAGATATCATGTCATCGAGTAAGTCTTTGGTGTTATTCCTTGTTCCTGCAATAACTATTACATATAATTTCATTTTCACATCTCAACGTGCATTCTTCGTTCATTATATACGGTCCAATGGACGCACCTAATTATTAGGTAGCAATTCTCGCAGATAGATGGAGTGTAAACAAAATTGATGACGCGGATTGAACAAATGGGATATCGTAAGAATAGAAGAGCAATGTGGAATAACCCCAATCAAGATCTAACTAAAGTCGGAGTGATTAACAATTTCGCATACAACTTTTTATAATGTAAGTTCGAGATCAATACATTTCCACACACATATTTAATTGCATTTTCGTAAATATTCCTAAATATATTTTCCAAAACCTTTTCACGTAGCAAATACCGTTCAGAATATCCAGCATCGGAACAATATGAGACATGGACACAACGTGAAAGAAGAATGAATTTAGGTGCTCGAGACAGAAATTCGACTCAACACTCATGTTGGGTCGGACGTCTAAGAGAAAGCAGAGATCTAAAACTTCAAGTTTTTTTATGCAATATCAGTGAAACGAATGATAAGAACAGCATAACGTCCTCAACATTGCAGATTGTTCACCGCTCCTCTCGCTCAAGAACCTGGTTTGTTCTATCGTTAGTTTTCATGTTCCTGCCCGGATTTTATGCTAATGGTGTCGTGCGACGGAGACGAAATATTTGGGAATAAGGACTGTGTCCTCAGTTGGCTACTCCACGTCAGGCTCTTTTAACCCTCTCCCACCCTTCCTGTTGGTTTTTGTTCCTATATCCGGAATGACAAACAGTTGCGAGCTAAAACTATGTAACTTTTTAGATTATCATATTGGCATCATTTTGGGCCTATTTACATGACCCCCCGAGCAGAGCATCATGGGCAAATTTAAAATGGCGGCCATGTGGGGATGCCAGAAAGGTGATGTTTTCGCAAAAATTACCTCAAAATTCAGCATGTTCATTCAACGTGGTCTATGCCTTTTACGAAAACTAACTGAAATCATGTCTTAGAATCGCCAAAAAAACACACCCTGATTCATTCCTCCTCCCTATCTTTCCCCATTAACCCTGCCAGGCCTGGTGGAGTGGGGGGGGGGGGGGCAAAATACCCCCTACCAAAGTGTCTGCGCTATCTCCGGTAGGACAAAAAAATAGTGTTGAAACTCCGTGACCGTAAAAGGTTATCATATTGGGGTCATTTTGAGCCTATTCGCATAACCTATAGCATAACCTATAGCATAACCTATAGCAGAGGAGCATGGGTAAATTTAAAATGACGGTCATGTGAGTTACCAGAAAAAAATGTTTTCGCCATATCTTTTCACAAATTTTGATTTTCTGTTTGGAAAAGTGGCTAAAACCTATTTTATTTCATAACAGTTTATTATTTACTAATTTATCAGGCAGTTTTTGCGAAGAAAAAAATCAAAAAATCAAAAAAAATCGAAAATTTTGACCAAGAATTCTACTAAAAATGCTTTATTTGAAAATGACGTCACAGTAAGGTCATATTGGCGACCAGCTTGATTTATTTTCACATTTTCTTGTAGAGCTTGATTCAAAGATTAAGTGTGGTGATTTAGTGTAGCCTTAGAGACAGGGAAAATATATAGGAGCAAAATATACTAAAAAAACAGTATCTCATTACAAATCGAGAAGATGATTCACGCTGGAGTAATTTAATATCGATGCCAAAATAAACAAATGAGTGAAGGAATCTCGTGAAAAGGGAGTGATTAGACAACATCGAATTGACGCCTAAAAGCGGATCGTGTCTTTTTCTCAGTTTGAATCTGTAGAGCATTACGCGCAGTCGCTTGAAGAAGCCGAAGATTGGGTGTGAGAATTGACCGATTGGGAATTAATATATGGAAACAATTATTTTATGTATCGGACCCATTACTAATTTCGTCTGGAAACCGTACGACAAGAAATTGTTCAGACAAAATCATCATTCTTGCAATGCAACATATAAATTATATATAGAAAACAAATAACAAGTTCAGCAAATGCGAGTGAGATACCCCCTAGCTTCTCGTGAGTTATACTTCTGTCTTTTACTCGAAAATAGTTGTGATTTTCAATCGTAACCATGTTATAGCCTCCACATTGGATCGGATTAATTCATCAATATGTGAACTCAACGCAGTTGAATGTTACAGCGAAACGTAACATTTCCATTTATGAGAGTTCAACGCCAAACACCACTGGCTATCTCTCCCGCATTTATCGTCCAACTCGTCCATTTTCGTATGCACCACATCAAGTGACATGAGCTGCATAATAATAGCTATATTACTGTAATGATGAGTTAGACCCTGAATCAATGTTAGAATAATCAGCACTAGAACGCTGAATTGAATAGCCATTCACACGATTCAAAGTCAGAAGAAGATTATGCAGTGATGCTAGTTGGCGTGTTCTCAATCTGACATTTATCACGCTAAATAAATCGATACCTACCAGAACAAATGCGATGGATTCTGTTCAAGCCAGGCCCTATTTCAAAACATGTCTTTCCTGATTAGATCTTTAGAGTATTGATATCTTTGGCTTGGAAAAAGTTCCGGGGAACGCCACTACATAACAACCTAATAGGTCAAGTGTCACCTGTATCTATATCAGATCCATCAATAACATATTTTAAACCTCGTGGGTCTTACATAAACAATATTCCAATTAATGAGAGCCTATGTGAATTAGAACGTATATAAATGGAATTCCAAGGTTCAGTCAAGTGTGTACAGTTAACGTACAGCCTCATAAAAACGTTCCTCGAACATTCAATTGCTTTTCTCCTATTTTTCTCACACACATCGTTTGTTAACATTATCCACAGGAGAGGTTTCATCTTGAGAATAGCGGAAAAACGCCAGTTAAAAGACAGAAGAAAACCTCTATCCAAAGTATAAACCCCAACTCGATACAGAATTTGGTTTCTCGTCAAATAGCTTAGGTAGGCCTTCGTGTCGTCAAATAGCTGAGGTAGTCCTTAATGTCAGAAGAAAATATTAGCATCCATCAATCATTTCCAGTTAATCTGAATATTTTGTTGCTGCCTATCAACGCAGATTCATCCAAACGAAATGCAAAGACACCCTTTAATAAATGCGGGGAGAACTGCTTCTCAAATTGATGGAAATCTCTCTAACACGATCTGGTTGTTTTGTGTGATTTGCTACCAGAGGAACTGGTAGCTGGGTTTACACGTAATTGCTGATATGATGATATTATATTTATAATAATATACTGAATAATATTAGAGCAAGCCACTGCTCATGCCATATGTAGTAATATATTTACTGTAACGAAACGAAAGATTTCTTTCGTCAGAGAGAACTTGGCTGAATAATGCTAATTCAATCACAGAGTTAGGCAGATATTTATGGTTATTGGAAAGAAGGCAAATAAATGTTTAGTGTATTTCCCCAATGGGTCATTTAGCAGGGAATGGGGTCAAACTATAACTGCGTCAAGCACACCTTCCCTTCCAATCAATTCTGTTATCAGCGCATGATAGTATTGGCTTAGTTGTTTGCAAAAAGTAATAGAATAGTTATATAAAGGGTCTCTTTTTGACCAATAAGATATTTAGTTTTTTTCATATTCTCGCGCACTGGATCTAGAAGTGCAAATTTTCAAACGCTTCGTACAAGATATGTCACGTGATTAAGAAATCGAAAATGCAACAATGGATGATGACTACCTTACTGTATACTCCCTCCCGATCATCATGTTCTGCGCAGGTCAGTCTCCACATCAAGATTGAACACACTGTCTCAGGCACGGCAAAGCCAATCTCAAATAAAGCTTCACTTGTGTGATCATATCTCCAAATCAATATTTTATGAAGACCCAACCACATTATACTGACACCGAGTGATCTATCCTCTTCTTGCTGAGCGCAAGCGAAGAAGAAACAAGAATTTGGCATCACTCGGCTTGGGATTGACCTTGGGACCTAACGTTTGCGAGGCCTCATATTCCTAAAATTATCGCCAGAACCAACACTGATGCCTGCGATGATTTGCATCTCAGCAACATTTCTATTGTGATGTTCATGTGGACATCTTCATTTGCATAACTCACGCCCCCTGGAACCGACTTGAGTGGTATTGGATACAAATATTTAAGAGCGATGATGTAATAGCCCTATCAAGTCACATGATGCAAAAACGATGATCTATGGGACCGTCAGATAGAAGAAATGACGCAAATGAATGCAACTTCTTACTCATGCCTGTCTTAAAATAATATGGATTTGTGAAACATGTTAATTTCGTATGAGTGGTTGTAAACAAAACTTACAGCAAGCTTTCACATGATTCATTCATCTCAATAGAACATATGCAGAAAGAAAGTAGGTCTTTTATAGCGAAGAAAACATGATGACTAGCACATGTTTTCACTGTTAGGGGCATTTTTTCCACGGCTGAGGCGAAGCCGTCAATGAGTCTATTATTTCTGATAGCATGAGGGAACCTAAAAATAGCAGAAGATGCATCCAAGGAAATGTCGCCTAAGAATAGTTACCAGACATAACGATTTATATTTAGCACATGGCACAGCAGTAGAAATTTGGAGAAAATTATATTGCTTTACAGGACCGTTTGCTGGAATATACATTCACTTGATTGTATTAAGATAAGACCCTGCTCAGCATGTGACCGTCAGAATATTACGAAAAATTAGTGTTATTTCATTCTCACGTTTCTTCGTATAGATTTGCAATTCTGACACTCGTATCCATCTGTACTTTGCATTATCAGCATGACTAATGTGTATCCGGGAGGTAATCACCATGTAATGTACTCTCAACTGCAGCAAATACTTAAATATCAACCCAGTAACCCACGAGTGAGAACAAATAAGAGGCAATACCTTTGTACACCCGCAGAAACCCAGACAATATTGTATTGTGTATGGGGACAGGTTATCAGTCAGAAAAAAATGTGCAAGCATTAAAATCCTCGTTATTTCCACCGAGAGTATGCCCGCTGATGGAAACAAGACACATGTGAGTTATCGTCGTCTCTCTGGTATGTGTCAGTACACTGTATTCTCCGACAACAGCGATATATCCAGTTACATCCAAACATGTGGCAGGTATGTTGGTGACAAATGTATCACCATTAAAATGTGAACGACCCATATGGGTTCGGGAAACCACCTGTATGTTTATATCACGTGCGGGTTTCCAGATCAAATTAAAGACCAGATAAGCACGGCTACAAAGTGGAAACTACTGTCTGGCAAAAATACACGTATCTTAATTATAGCTTATTCTCGGTGCATCTTTGTTTAGACGCAAGACCTGTCTGGTAGAGGGCTGTTTGAAGAATAAGTTATACGCTTCTGCTGATTCTTTTTGAAAGTCTCTTAGCATTGCGAAACGGTAAGAACCGCCATTTATCTTCCGTTGTAGAAAATTAAGCCACGCATATTCTAATTATTCTCCATCGATGCATACATATTTTATATCACAATGCAGATAAGCTTTCTCTGTTAATTTTCGCGGCATATTTCAATGTCATCTGCTCAGTTATGAAGAACATGAGAGAAAAGAGTCATTAGAAAACATCGAATTAAAGAGGAAATTGTGCAAACAAGCGGGAATGTCTTCAAACGCAGCGATCAACCTTGGATCGCACCATTCAATCAACACTATTATTCTGAAAAAATAGACCTTCACACAGAAAACTGACCAAACACTATTCTATTATAAATTCAGATATTTAGACTTTTCACATCCGCTCTGATAAAGAAAGTGTGAATATTTTCATATCTTTAAGGTTAAGCGAAGTATGAAACACATCAAGCACAAAAACCAACTTGTCATCGCTCACGATAATTAGATAAGCTAATTTTGTGAAATAGTCGCTCGAGTTTGTTCTCACACTGAGCAAATAACGAATGCTGGACGTGCATTCAGAACGAGAAATCATATTCGTCATGAACGATTTAATTGCATATATCAATTAATTTATACGCTCAATAAGGCTAACTAGCCCTACCTGTCGTGGGGGCCATGATGGCTCGGCTACCAAACTTTCTGTTCTCTCTTCGGAACGCCACAAAATTGGGAGCTGACACTCCGTGACTTTGTAGTTCATCATATTGGGGTCATTTTGAGCCTATTGGTATAACCCCCGAGCAGAGGATCATTGGTAAATTCAAAACTGCCACCATGTGGGGTATGATGTTTTCGTCAGTTTTCTTAAAAAATCCTGCTTTTCTGTGAGGAAAAGTTGACAAAAAACCTAATTCTTTCACATTTATCATGCAGTTTTTCCGAAGAAAAAAATAAAAATTCGAACTGTCTTGTGTTTCAGAACGCAGGTAGTGATATCTCTCTGTGTAGAGATTTGACGAGTAGACGTGTTGTGGCTTGTGGATGCATGTATTTCCTCAATGAGCTTCGCTAACATTAGCAATCGGCAGAGTACCATGTACCATGTCTTGTGTTTCAGAACGCAGGTAGTGATATCTCTCTGTGTAGAGGTTTGACGAGTAGACGTGTTGTGGCTTGTGGATGCATGTATTTCCTCAATGAGCTTCGCTAACATTAGCGATCGGCAGAGTACCATGTGAGAGGATTCCCGTTACCAGTGTGCTATTAGTCTACAGCTGAAAAATGTCGGCAGATAATGCTCTCTGACACGGTTGCTCTCTCTCAGCCGAGCTAACCTGCGGTGGATCTGTTTCGTTGGAGGCCTACTTTCCTTCACCAGGATAAACTACCTATACAGATTACGAGAACCGCCTTTGACTGCTACTAGCAAATCCATTTAGGAATATTCCAAGGGGTTGTCAATTTAAAAAGAAGAATATTATTTGGGACATTTCTGCCAATTTAGTAGAAGCCAGTAACGGCGACCCTCTATCCTCTTCAACTAAATTTTAGATATTAATTTTGTCGGCTCATTGTAGCTATGGATATGTCGCTTGGATTGCGAGTGAACGCAAGACGAACAGTAGCTTCCTTCAATCGCTTTAATTGGCCGATATCTCTCACGCAACCTCTCACATACGTATGTGGGATGACGTATACCTGGCGCCTTCACCGTACGAGTTTAACATTGTGATACATTAGAAAACCGTGTGTTGGCAAATCTTGAACTCTCCGACTTACCAAAATATATACATCCGATAGCAATTGACCAGTGGGGAAATTACATAAATGGAAGGAGCACGATCTTGAGCGAGAATCATGACAACTCCTGGGGGCTGTGCTGCATTATTAACCCTACCTGGCCGGGGGGGGGCACTTTCCGTCCCCCCCCCCCCCATGTTGGTTTTTTAGCTCCTATCTCCGGAACGACGAAAAATTGAGAGCTGAAACTTCTTGAATTTTCCGACTATCATATTGGGGTCATTTTGATCCTATTTGCATGACCCCACGAGCAGAGGATCATGGGTAAATTCAAAATGGCGGCCAGGTGGGGTACCGTCATATTTCTTCAAAAATTTTGCTTTTCTGTATGGGAAAGTGGGTAAAATCTATTCTATCTCATATCAGATTATTATTTACTAATTTATCCAGCAGTTTTTGTGAAGAAAAAGCAAAATAAAAAACTCGAAAATTCTGACCAAAAAATGGTCCAAAAATGCTCTCTTTGAAAATGACGTCACAGTGACGTCATTATAGCGGCCATCTTGGATCTTTTTGCATTTTCTTGTAGAGCTTGACCCAATGATATAGTGTCGTAAGTTTCAGCCCTCTAGCCTTAGCGATAGCGAAAATAAATGGCACACCCCAAATCGCCCAGGCCAGATAGGGTTAAAATGAATTTGAAAACAAATCCATGTAATGGTGAGCTGCAGAGAACTGTAATTGCGGAATAGGTTGCGGCACTGTGATAACATTCCTCTTCGTAATGTATGAATAATCTGTTGTATTTCCACACGCTAAATAAACCGGTCGGTAATAAAAGGAATTCTTTTAACCAAATCTGATCTGACAAGCGCTGGTCGGGTGCTCCGCGAGCGGGATTTGAGAGTATGGCACAAATTCTACAGCAATAAATACAGGCGGTCAAGAATCAGTCTTCCTCCTCCTTTTCTCACTAAGTCCATTATATCTGACCTTTAAAACTGTAGACTGCTCAAGTATTACAGCTACCTACGAAGCCCATTACTGTCGTCTTGTGTTTGTTGTCTCTTCCAGTGCAGGTGTCGGTACTCGAAGCCTTAGATGATACTAAACCCCACTAATGTCATCGCTGTCCTCATTTGCATCGAATGCAAATTTCCAACAAAAACTTGAGGAGATTCAGGAAGGAGTATGTTTGTCTGATGTTTATCATTCTAGTTTTTACACATCCTCGAATGTGCTGGGTTACATGTATATGATTGCAATATCTTTCCCTTACGGTCAACATTTTTTCTATTTGCTGTGTTTCAAGATTTAATTTCCAGATTATAATGCACCGAAATGCTAGTAGCAATCTGCTTATAACAAAGGCGATATATGGTCACTTCCATACTGGATTTGTGTCAATTTAATCATCAGGTCCGTCATACAATAAAGTCTCGTTGTCCATTGAAGAATAACCTCGTCCATAATTCACAGAGCTAAGTAACATATCAGTACTAGCACCAAAAAAAAACACAACCAGAGCATACATAATGTATGCTTGTTTCCTGCAAGAGAGGCCAAGAATACTCAAAGTTTGAGATGACAATACAGTGGAACTCTCCATGTTTAAAGTGGCGAATAGTTGTATCGCGAGATCAGGGACAGGGCTAGACTGCCAGTTGTGACAGAGAAGTGTTGCAAACTACTATGTTTATGAAAATGGTCCGCTAATTTAAGCGCTTGAGCGATGACAATAATGTTTGAACACCGTGTTGAAACCTGTGATACACGGTCATATATTCTGACATTCCGGTCCAATCAAAACCTATATGTGCATGTACTAAATTAATCTCCGGCGCAGAAGAGTTCCAAATTACTTTGCACTGCATTGTAACCCAAACCATCCGTATTGGCCAGGAACATACATGGTTGACCAGGATAATTCACAGATTAAGGGACTAAAAAAATAGTAAACGTTTGCTTGGTAGAACCAGTCATTTGACAGTTAACGGAATGTACACGTGTGAGTTACCATCTCCCATGTGGAACATGTAAGTAAACAGTGCTCACTGATAACGATGGTATCTAGCCGCAGATCTAGCCATGTGGTAATTACATATAAAGCGAGTGTAACACCTTTGGAAGGCGGATGACCCATTCGGCGTTAGATAATGGCTTTGCCTTGTTATCAGACACGACAGATGCAAAGCGGAAGAGCACGGGCACGAAAAACTTTTACTAAGAATTTAACTATCCGACAAACAGCGATTGAACGAAAATCTCCCCAAAACTGTTTACTGCGCTTAGCAATACAACATTCCGTTTCAAATATCTACAATTTGGAATACATTTATAAGGCTATTCCGTCTCGGATTTGGTACTTATATTTACGAGGCCCATTTTTGTAGGAGTATATTGCTATTTGAAGCATCTAGAGCAATGACGAAAATTACAAAAATCACACTTAGGTAAATGATGAGTCAGTATAAAAATGCTTGCTTCCAGACTTAAGTAAGTTGCGTGGTCTCAAATAAAGCTCGCTCTTTTTTCGTTGAAAAAACTCAGCCAGCGGAAATTGTTGTGATAAATAATCAATGCTCTATTATGTGGAAATCGATTCCTCAGTCACCTTGAATGCCCCATTAAGTTTTTACCTCGATAAGAAGAGACACGTACAACTGCAATTTCTGTGGAAAATAAGTATGGAGAAGATTTTTGTTCTCCGGAAAAAAATCTCATTACAGAGCGAAAACATGATTCACGCTGAAGTGGCTGACGATGTCAAATAAACAAATGAGTAAAGTAATCTCATGAAAGGGGAGTAATTAGACAACATCGAGATGACGCCTAAAAGCGGACCGTACTTTTTCTCAATTTCAATATTTGGAGCATTACATTTAATCGCGTGGCGAAGCGGGTGGTGTGTTAAGAGAATGACTGAGAATATCATGCTTGACAGTATACCATACACCCACACGTGTCACGTCGTTTTGAAGAGGGATGACAGTTTTCAAGAGGCTCGTCGAAATGGATGTAACAAGTTGTCTTCGGCGGCGTGAAGCATTACTCCAGTTTGAGATATGGAATAGTTTTGAAGCAAAACCATCATCTCGGCAATACACGATATAAATTATATGCAAAGCAAATAGATAATAAACAGTCAATCTCGTGACAGAAGAAGAATATCTCACTCCACACTTCGCGTCACGTGAGTTATCCTTCCATCATCCACTCGAGATTATTTCTGATATTCAAGCAATAGCCATGCAATATCATCCGTATGTAATGGATCTGACTAATTCGCCAATATGACGACAACACAATGTTGAAAGTTGCAGTGAAACGTAACGTTTCCATTTTTGAGATTTCAATGTCAAACACCACTGGCTATGTCACCCGCATCCGTGTTCGTATGTACCGTATCAAGTTGCATGGGCTGCATAATAATAGCTATCTTACTGTAATGGTGAGTTAGTCGCTGAATCAATGTTAGAGTATCCAAGACTAGAATGCTTAATTGAATATCCATTCAGAGGATTCATTGTCAGAAGAAGAGTATGTAATAAACCTAGTTGGCGTGTTCTCAATCTGACATTTATCACGCTAAATAAATCGA